>QNGE01001887.1:0-33608 GCA_008508345.1 Paragonimus westermani
GTGCACTCGTAAAGATGCAGCGAAATTAGTCCGGACATAAATTGTGCAAAATCAGCCTACTATCTTCTTTATTCGAACTTGTATGTGTTTATGCTTGTTGAACCCTTCAAGCCAGTCTCTCATGGTTGAACCTGCAAAGACGGACTTCGCAGCCAGTACAGCACGCCGGATCGAAAAGGTGCGCAAGACTGATCACTACGCCGAGGTCGCAGAAAAAGTTCAGCATAGACACGGCCTGTCACAATGACGGATGCCAAAGAACGCTTGTGCCTCACCATTACCGCAAATGGCCTGCACCGAACCACTTGCGGTTCTTACCGCACATCCCATATCTAATGTAAATCCAAGGCAACAAGACCGAGGGTGTGACAGTGGGGCCTCTGTGTCCAGCCGGCCAATGCTGGCTAGCCAGTTGATGGGCTAGTAGAGGAAGGAAACTCTCAGCTCTCGGAAACTAAACAGAGAGTGGCTGCAATTCCGAGATCCGAACTAAGAAGAAAAATCTGAAAAGTGTAACACAAGAAGTATCGCAGTGTGGTTGTGCAGGTTAGTGCAGCCCAGAGAAGATGAGAATGAAAAACAAAGTTCTCATTGAACTACGGAAAACCAGGCAGACCATTCACTATACAACACACCAACAAAGCCAAAGAAAAGAATGAATAGAAGACTACAGACACCCAAGTTTGTGAAAATAGGAGCGGAATAATTGTCAACGACCAGGCTGTTCACCAACGCAGTCGTTAACAAGAGTTGAGTGTATACGCTTATATGACCTACCTGGGCCTAGCGTACTCGTCGCCTCTTCGCTGACGGTATGCTGTTCGTTCGTTAGTGACCTACGAATCCCAATCGGCGAGCGCATTCACGGCCTCACACACCGCAACGCCATATAGCCACGTCACTGCGGCCTACGGCTCCGATGGTTTCTGTGCGTAACGCACGATTCCGCTCAAGGGCCGCGCAATAACAGTTTCCTGAACTTTCGAACGCCCGCCTGAACCGTATTTCTTCATGCTGTCCGGTTCAACGCCAAATCTNAATCGCGCGCGTTTCTGGTTCTATACGGCTCTCCAGGACGGCCACAATGGCGCACTGCACTAACCGCGGTGGAATTGCGTCAGAATGGAATCCATGTAACAGCCTTCAGGATACATGACTCGCAGACCAAGACAAGTTGCGGGGAGCAAGTGCTGGGTGCACCTTTTACCGGATAGGTTACCCGGTAGATGGTGCTTGGCAGCATGAAGTCTGATTTGCAGTCGCTGATCGCGTCAGTGCTTTGATGATAAGCGAACCGCACGGCGTCAGCCCCCGAATGCTGTTCATGCGCCAGCGACTCGAGATGTGTTACAATTATAGGTGTTCATGGTCCAACCATGTGTCACTCTTAGGATACAGAAGACCAGTTCTTTGATCGGCTGTCTGCCGCAATCCGGTCGGCACCGGTGAATGAATGATGGATTGTTCTGGATGATCTGAACGCTCGCGTCATGTGCGAATTGGAAGCCTGGTCGGGAGTCTTTAAACCGTGAGGCGCTGGTTCAGTCGAGGAGAAGAGTGGTATTCTGCACCACCTCTATGCTGCTCACGAGCCAGCCGTCAAAAACTCTGGATTACAGGTTGTTGCGAGTAAAATCACGATGTGGACACACTCAAAAAGCCGTCAACGCCATCTGTGTGATCACATAATTGTTGGACAGCGTGACATTGGAGAAAATCGACGACAGCTTTTTGCGCATCTAATCGGGGCCATATGGTACCAACAACCCTACTCCACATCATACCCTACAAACGACAAACGTGTAAATAAAGAAGCTAAAGACTTGGTGATATACGCCTAGCCGTCAAATATGTTGGCATTCTTGAACAGATGCGGCGCCAACACGCTAAGACTGCAAGTTACCATTCATTCGATTCCCCCAAAACATCACAAACCTGAACATTTCTCATTACATGGGATCACGTACTTCAACAGGAAAATTACATGAACGCACACAAAATCTGAGTGAATCAAGCAGCGTATATATCGGGTTGGTTTGGAAAAAAGTTGTAATGATTTCATCGGCGGATTAATAATTCAGTCACCGTCTCGATGCACTCTGTTTCTTCCTTCAAACGGGTTAATTACCTTTCATAAATTGGTGGTATTTGCCTTGAGATTTAGATGTTAGTATCATATAAAATATTTGAAAAAAACATGATTTGCGCCAAAATGGAAGTTTTCCTTTGGAGTCACCTCTAAAATCAGCAGCTGCATTGGCCATGACTGTCTCTGGATACTTGAAAATGCAGATCATCCAGACGACGACATGAGTTGGATGTCAAATTACTAGAGAAAGGGGAAGCGGAGACCACCTTTCACCGTTCAGCCACCGCTTGCTTGCACAACACCCCCGCATCCACCACCCCTGAGTATAGGTGACAGCAATTCAAGAAACAAATCACGGTAACTGTCACTGAGACGATCGGCGTGGAGTGTCAGAAACACCCGGAATGGTTTGAAGGCAACAACGGGGTTATCCCCAATTTGGCACGAGAAAAGAATGCGATGTTCACCGCTTCCACAGTGGATCCGGACAATGAAAACAAGAGAGCGACATTCCCGTGTGTTCGCCGTTAACCGGTCAAACGTGTTTGTGACAACAAGGACGACTTGCAGAGATTGAGAAGATGCAGGGTTACGCTGATCACCAACAACAAAATGAGTTACACGTTCCATCTGAGGCCATCTTCGGTCCATCCGTTCAGTCTACCGAAGCACTGATTGACATGGACGCCGGATGTTCTTGCACCCAGCCAGAGGAAGCCGTAAAGGTCCGACGCAAGCATTCGAATGGCATACTAAGCCGTTCTACTACCATTCAGTGGGTGACCGTGAGCAGCCCGCCGCAATAGGCCATTAACCCGTCAATTGTTACCGCCCCGAATTTGCTAGGGTTGTAGAGGGCGATTGGACGAATGCGCGGTGAGAAAACTGCAGACGGGGATGGCTTGCCAGATGAAGTCCAGAATAATGATGGGCCAAAGCTGGAATGCGGTCTGCTCGGGCTAGTTCACTCTATCTGACAGCAAGAAGAGATACCACGAGATCTCGAGGACGCCTGCATAGTACTTTTGTTCAAAGGTGAGGGTAGAAAGCAGTGCGCCGACAGCTATCGGGGTATTTGTCTTTGAGCTGCGTAGGCAGGGTAATTGCAAGGATTTTCCTGAACCGCCGAGGTGCGAACCTTTTGGAGGCCAATTTTCCCGGGGAGCAGCTTGGATTTCTGGCGAGTCTGAGTACGATAGCGTTTGCTGCTCGATAGCTACAGTAGAAGTGCCGGGAACGCGAGAAGCCCCTGTATGCCCTCGTCGCGGAATTAACCAAGGCGTTTGGTTCCATAAGCCGCTGGGCGTTGTGAACGATACTTAATAAATTTGGATGTCCAGGTAGGTTCATCAGTGTTATTAGGGAATTGTATGTGAGCATGAAGGCGGAGGTAAAATCGCGTGGATCGACGTGCGATAAGTTCGACATCGTCCTCGGCATGAAGCATGATTGTGTCCTAGCCCCTGCCCTATGTGGTTTATATTTGACAGTCATGTTAACGGCTGCTTTTCAGAATTCGGCAGAGGTGAACGTTGAGGTCGACTACCGGACGAATGCGCGCCTGCTGAATATTCGACGGTTCGATGCCCCAACCCGGCTACCTACTGTGACAATACACACGCTTCCGTCCGCAGACAGCAGCGTGCTGTTTGCACACAGTGAAGACGAACCTCGGCAACTGGCCATGGCTTTCTTGACCACAGCAACCAAACCTGGACTGAATATCAACGCGGGTAACACACTTTCTCTCTTTTGGCTTTCGTCGGACGGAAGCGCTGTACCTGCACGCACGCTCCAGATTCACAACCATGGAGAAGTGATTGACGGTTGCGCAACTTTTGTCACTTGGGCGGCAACCTATCCGCAGAGCGTGATATGGGCTAGGGCTGCTATCGGACGTCCTGAAAGACGTGTCTGGAAGAAACACAATCTGAAGATGGCCATCAAGCTGTGTGTCTACTGCTCAACGGTACTGTCTATGCCACTGTATGACGGTGAAACCTTGTGTAAACGAAACGTGCGCCATCAGGGCCGTTTCCATTTCCAGTGTCCAAAACGCATCTCGGGTGTTTGGCGATCAGACATCGTTCCAAACACCGAGGCACTGCGGCAAACGAACATGGAAGGAATGAAAACAATGCTGATGCTGGATCAGCCTCGTTGGCTAGATCAGGTCTGTCGGATAGGCTGTGATCGTTTTCCGAATCAGCTGCCGTACGGACATCTGAAATCAGGTAAGCGAAATCCTGGTGGTAAATAGCGGAGATACCATGATGTTAATCGAGTAAGTCTTTCACGCTGTAACTTCGATTTTAGATGTTGGAAAGTGTTGGCGTTGAATCGGACAGTCTGAAGGTGTGTGGTCTGAAACGGGCGTCCGCAACTCCAAATGACAATGATTACGCTGTCGCAGACGCAAGAAACTCGCTGGCTCCATAGGTTGCCGTGACCTGACTACATCGCGTTGCGATATATGCGGCCGCGAATGCGCTGGCCGTTCTGGATTAGTGAGTCATCAACGTGCTCATAGTGCACCGTCGGCCAAGAGGCGATGAGTACGTTAGAGGCAAGTTGGTTGTATCCACCATACCCAATTTTCTATTGCTCACGGTAAGCAAAGACTGCCTTCTTTTGGTACTCATTCGCTTCTCTTTCCAGAAGCCTGGATATCTGTGGCCTTATACCTTTTCTTCTCTTCAACATTGTTGGTGTACCGTATGGTGAATGTTCTGTCTGTTTTATTCCGGTCCAACCTTGCACTCTGATTTTACTTCCTATCCTCTCAAGAGTGAATTGACATGCGCTTTTATAATGGAGTGCCTCTTGCGTCCTATAGCTACTATTTTTATTCTCAGTGTAAATTTTATACAGTCTCTTTCTGTTCAGTCCTCACGGGATAAGTGTTTCAATCTGGGACCAGCCTATGAATCGGCTAACCAGCGTTGGCTGGCTGCACACAAAGGCCTCATCCACACCAATCCCGGTCTTTTTTAGGGTTTACACTGGATACGTTGTGTATGAGTGAGACCGCAAGCAGTGCAGCGCAATCAGGTTCCAGTGATGTCTAAGCGCAGGTGTCTTTCTGTCTTGGTCATTGTGTCAGGCTAAACTGAACAGGTCGTTGCCCTCTATATGTGCATTCTCGTTCGTTTCCTTTGTTTCAGCTTTTGAGTGCTGGTTTCTCATGCTGCTTTTTTCTCCTTCGTTCATTTTTATTCCTCTTCGTACCTACTTCTTTATCTTGCTGATCTGTTTTCCAATTGTCTGTCAGCAACCCTTCCCGTCCTGCTTTTGTTATATTACCTTCGGTTCCATGAACTCTGATATTACTGCCGCGAATGGAACTTCCTCGCCGCCATTTTTCTGACCAAGGATCTCTACGGCCCATAATGACTGGTTTTACATAGAGGAACCTGATGCATCAGAAAGCAACCGACGCCTTTTTCTGACTCGTGCTCTACTATCACTAACGTACATAGCCTCATGAAGTTTCGGGAAATGTGCTGGTGCTTTATTCAAGACGACATTGTTCCCACTTGCTGATTAACCTGCTTGTGAACTCTACTGTTTACTTTCTTTAATCTGATCTTGGTCGTCTGTAACACTTACTAATGTCCTTCTGGTTCTTCTTCAGAAAGCCTGTGCTTACTCCAAATTTGCTCGACAGCAAAAGGTAGCGTTTATCAAACACCTCACCCCATATGCACTCAACATTTCATCAATTCACAAAGTGGGAATTCAACCACTCCTTGAAGTCGTAGCCGCTGAAATTTCATACCGCGCGGAACTAAAGAAGCACGCGGAAACATCTGGAGAGACGGTAAACACACAGGTGCAAAACTTCCTTCCCCTGCCAAGGGTAATTGCATGGAACTATATATTGCGATAAATTGCTGACGCAGTGTGAAATTTCCTCAGTAGCAGAGTTCAAACTAATTCCGTTTCCCTGGCAGTTGCTAATTTATCGAGAACCTTGGGCCTAACTTTCAGACCTCCCCGTTCCTAACTCAAAGCACCGTGGAAAGAGGACATTTGCTCACTACATCTAACAGGAGTCTGCTGTAAACTAGCTTTAGTTGCATTGCTTGTTGCGATTTTAACTTACTCACTGTCAGCGTGCTCCCCGACCACGATTGGCGGCATCCGATTCGGATTAGCCTGTCACAGTGACCGAAGCCAAGGGAGGCCTGCGCTTGCGCTGCACCAATTGCAGTTCCACCAACACACCACGTATCCAGTGTAAACCGAAGGGATAAGACCGGGAGGCGTGCCAGAGGGGCCTTTGTGTCCAGCCGGCCAATGCTGGTTAGCCACTTGATTGGCCAATAAGGAAAGGAAACTCTTACCTCTCGAAAACTAAACAGAAAGAGGCTGCAATAACGAGATCTAAACCAGGAAGAAAGATTTTTGAAGTGTAATACAAGAAGCATTGCATTATAGAAGTACAGGTTAGTGCATCTCAGAGAAGATAGGGATGAAAAACAAATTCTCATTGAATTATGAAAAGCCAGGCAGACCATTCATCATACATTACACCAACAAAGCCGAAGAATGGAATGTATAGAAGACCACAACCACTCACGCATCTGCTTTTTGTCTGGCTCCTACCCTTTGGCCAATCTGACAAGGTTGAACCTGGAAGGACGGAAGTCACAATCAACACAGCCCTCCGGATCAAAACAGCGCGCAAGTTTGACCACACAACAAACGACACACCCCGTTTGCAGATTTTACTGTACCCGTTTGGACTGCTTTACCCTCACCGAAATAACTGGTAACTGTAGCTTCTCCTTCACTATATTGGAGACCTTTCTACGGAGCTCTTCGTCTCACCACTAATGCTTTATGACCGATAACAAGTTGAAGACTTGTTTTTGTTTGCCTGTTAGCCGAAGCCACAAGTTGTTTATCATATAATTCTGTACATAGCCTCCAGAAGAAACAGCCCTTTAGGAGGCCATCAAATATGGAGGCAATCTGTGCATTGAATATGGTAAACATGTGGACGGCAACTGATGGAAAAGGTGGGAAAATCTATCGGACGCCCAACGTTTCGCATAGACGTTTTGGCTCCCATCAACTCAGAACGTCTCGGCTGGTATGTACAAGGTGGGATCCTCATTGCAAAAGAGACTGACAGACTTAAAATGCTCAGGCCGATGTACGGAAAAACATTAGATTATTCCCTGGTAATGCAAATGAGCAAAATGTTCTGAACACACAGAACGTCAGACGCAACTCCTTCATATGCATTGAGAAAAACGCGCACAGTAATGAACAGAGATGCACGAAACTAGTGCAAATGATGAGATGGATAAGTTCCATGAGAGACCCTGCGATAGAAATTATTACTCTAAAAGACAAAATGGTTGTCGATGACCCTGTGGCGATATGCAAAATTTTCGACTCACATTTCGTTACCTCGTTTAGCGTTTGAATAGTGTTCTAATTGATGTTCGAAGTATTCACTCGCACCAAGTTACCATTAGGCCCTCAATTCATCCTGAATCAGATGGTATCCAACAAATGGTCGTCAAGTGAGGGGGCTGAGCATATACCCATTCTCTTAGTCAATTCGTTCAACCTATCACTTTTGTCCAGCAACTTTCCTCCCCAATGGAAAAAGTCTATCACTATGCGTTATCAGAAGAGTGGTCCAAGGGAGGACGTGAGCAACCATCGTCCCATCAACCACACGCCAGTCCGCTCGAAAATGCTTGAAATGATAACAAAAGTGCGCATAGCCGAGTTCTCAAGGTAACAGAGCTTTAAAACCCTTTCACAACACGGTTCCCTTATTTAGCGCTCTTGTAAGACATGTCAGCTGGAATTCTTAAACCATATATCGATGTCAGTCGACGCAGGAAGTGCGGTAATTATCCTACTCTATGACATGCAAAAGGCTTTCGATCGTGTGCCTCATAAGGGCCTCTTGATCAAAATAGCATCTTTTGGCATACAAGATCCCTTGTATAGCTGGCTGTTGTCATACTTTGCAAGCCGCACTCAAACAGTTGAATTAGAAGAGCACTGTTCAACACAAAAAGCAGTGACTAGTGGGATGGTCCAAGGAAGCTTTCTGGGCCCGTTGCATACCCAAATGTATACAACTGACGTATTAAATGCAGTTTAACATCAAAACCACTCACGTTCCGCCAGCAACTTGACGTCAAATTCTGTATACAAAATATGCGACAAGACCTAGCGTCATTGCAGTTGTGGTGCAAACCTTGGCTGATGTCGTTCTCGGCGAACAAATCGAACATCACCACGCATAGTTGTAAATTCCCCCATGGTTCCATCTCGCTAGCTGGTTGTAATATTGATACACCCACTTCGGTCGGAGATCTAGGAATGCGGTACTCAAACTCCACCAGTTTCTTCGAACAACTAGGCTCCCAGGGAACAAAAACTAAAAGAACAATAGGCCGTATCAAAAGGAAATTCAGTCTACCAACTGTGAAGCTGCCGCTCCGCAAATTGTGTGCTTGGCCTCAACTCGAGTATTGCACTTTCATTTACTGCCATCTACGCAAGTCTGATAGGCTTCTGTTAGGAAACTTTCAACGATCGCTTACCAACAGCTTATTGGGATATTCTTCTCCGCTCACCTACAGACAACGTTGCGAAAATCCCGGTAGTGATCCACTTTGGTTGCGTAGGCTAAAGTTGAACCTGACGCTGCTGTATAAACTCATACGTTCGGATGCGATTACCACAGCGCTCACAGACCACTTACAGCACAGCCCTCCATATGGTCTAGAAAATAAGGGTTCCAGCTTGTCAGCCATGATATTCCGGAAATATATACGTAAAAACTTCTTCCTTGTAAAGTATTCCTACATTTGGAACAAACCTCCAAATGACGTCAGAGCCAGTAGCAACATTATAGTGATATCAGCAATGGTATAGTTTTCGACGCATTTGTAAGAAACTCGCTCAGGCGAACGTGATCAACGTACAAATTTTAAAGCACATACATATTTGAACACCAAATTTGTAAATCGTTTAATGATTCTGCTATGTGAATAGGGCAAAAACAGACATTATTTGAAAGGGAAATTCAATTTTTGGCAGAAAACCTTGAGCTACATACTTCTGAGACGATAGTGCTTGGGATCTGCGATATTCGATAAAGCAGTTGATTTGTTACATCACTTGGGACTCCACAAGGTGATCACTGGCCTAATGCTCAAGGTCGTGCCAAAAAGGGATGCTTGGAGGATGGAGGGGATGCATTGGCGGAGAATTTGATCATTATTCCATGCAGATAGTCCCGGGAAAATATGCAAAAATTTTGTAATGATGGGGGGAGGTGGGGGAGCATGTATTTTTTCGAGGAACGGATGGACCCCTCGACCGGACGTCATTCTTCGCTCAAGTTCCAAAGAATTTTGAGGAGCTCGCGATATGCCCAACCATTGCGGAATGTTAAGTCTCCGGGCGGAGTGGGATGTTTTCTCGCGCGGGATATATCAGTGAAACCAAGAATGGAGAGCAGAATCATGCGATAAACGGGATAACGTGAAACTGACTATGTGAGCTATGATGAACAACGGGACATATGATATTATGGCATAACCTTCTGTGTGACGTTAACAGAATTGTGTTGATTGATTAAGTATATGCCATAGGCTAACAGCTGTTATCAAATAACACGTGAAGAGATCGATTATAAGCTTTCCCTTGTATACGATTACTGCCGGATTTAAATCTCGATTACCCCTATACAGCCAGTATATAAAATGAGAACAATAATACAATACTGAGTGGGTGCCTGGTGGTCTATCAGAGGAGAAAAAGGAAGAGTTGCGACTCAAGGTTAGTATGCAGTCATGAGAGGAACAGGTTGAGCATTTTTGTTTTCCAAACAATTTTAGCAGTCTCAGCTTTTGCGTGGTGGTTTATAAAACAGACACATAAGCTATCAGTAAGTATGGGGTACGAGCTTACCAGGATGATAGGGTTGTAACTAAGGGGCATGTATATTGACACCTATACGTGTTGACTATAACCATGTTTTCCTGTTTGCTGGCAAGTCAAAAAGTACATCTATCCTGAAATCGGCAGTTTCAATCGGTTCGAGGGGTGCCTAACGTAACATCACGCAACACAGAAGATTTTTCCTCAGATGTTATTAGGTTCTCAGACAGGTAGGGCTTGAAAATTGACATTATGTTCGTCAATGTTAGGAGAGTTTCCAAGTTTCGTTTAAATTGCTGAATATTCTTACTGGACCTAATTGCATACGGGAGTTTGTTCCAAATGTAGGAATATTTCTTGGGAAAAACTATGAACGCATTTCTTCCGGGATTTAAGAGCTGCCAAGTGGAAGTCCTTGTTTGTGAGGTTACAATTTGTCCTGTGTTGTGAGCGAGTCACGAAGCTGACGGTGAATTTATTGCCATAGACCAGATCACACATGGGAGCAAGGTTAAGCTTGAGTCGCCATAACCAAAGAGGATCAATTGCAAGCGTCTGGCAGCATTCTCTGTAGCTCAGAGAAGACGGATAACCCAATAAACTTTTCGTGAATGCACGTTGGAGGCTTTCCAGAGTTAGCCCGTCAGACTTGCGCAGGTGGCCATATATGAACGTGCAGTACTCAAACTCGGGTCATACACATAGTTTATAAAGGTGTAATCGTGCGGCAAGTAGGGGCAATCAGTATTTCATGTAACCTATCGTCCGTCTGGAATTAGCTACTCGGAAAGATATATGTCCTGCGAAGTTGGAAGAGTTTGAGTAGCGCACACCCAAGTCACGTACTGAGTTGGCGGTTGATATGCTGTGACCTTCCAGCTTTATGATGTCATCTGGTACGTGACAATCATGCACAACGATAGTTGATTTATTGGCTGAAAATTTCACCAGCCAAGTTTGACACCAAGTCTCTAACGACGACGTCCTTCCGTATATTTTCCAAGCATGGATTTGGATTGCCAGGAGGAAAGCTGTGAATAAGTTTGATATCACCAGCGAATGGCAATAGTTTGCCACGCATGATAACTTGACATTCAGCGTTTTTTTAAAAAAATTGGACAGATATTTTCTCTTAAGAAGAATATACGTGCAAACTTCTTCCTAGTGAAGTATTCCTACATTTGGAATAAACTTCCAAGCGAAGTCAGAGCCAGTAAAACATTCAGCGTTTTAAAAAGGGTTTGGACAGCTACCTTACGTTAACAAACACGATGTCCATCTTCAAACTCTCTGTATCACCTGGCAACCTTTTTGAGTGTGGTCGGAAAAACATTTAGCCGTCAGATGCGCAATACGTAGACAACCAATCTGCTGTCTAACGCCTGTCGAGAACAGCCCGCTTGAAACGGTTTGTTATATGGCTTACTCACAAGATCATTTAGCACTTGGCCCTTGACACCCAACATTATTTTAATGACGTGTTTACTCATGTTTATGCAATGCCCAAATTGCTATGAAAATGTGCACTCGGCACTTAATAATAAGTCCAACAGTACGATGACATGTGAGCTTTAGTTGTCACGCACATTTCATGCGGCCCTCCAAACCGTCGACTCAATTATCCGTTTACCCGAATAAATCTCGAGTGCATGGTAAAATACCACAACAAACAGTAGATAGGGTTATATATTCCAATAATCATAGTAAAAATAATAATATCGAACGAGTTCTTTGTCAAAAATTCCCCATGCATATTGCCTGTCATAGTAAATGTGATAACCCCACATTTTCTCATCTAACGTGTGGAATTACATTCTCCCTCCCGATTCCCATATTTTCCATTGAGCGGGGAAATTTTTCTGCGACGGATGGACGCACGGAACTTCGTCTAAGCTGAACGGTTCACAAGGTGTTCAACTTTGTGACGCCTTCGAGCAATCGACGAAATGCTGCGTTGAAATCTGCCCATTCCTTCCCTTGATTTAGGGATTTTCCGCCATGCCTCGCCAAAGCCGATCTATCTTGACAAGTTCCGGACGCCAATTTTATTTCGTAAGAGCAAAAAATTCCGAAGGTGCGTTTGGACACCCTCCCGAAGTGACCTTGAAATATTTGAGAAATCGCTCATCCCACAACCTCGTAAACAGTGAATTAGTGTAACATCCCATTTTTTGAGACTGAATCGGTGAAATGAGCGAACTATCTATTTCTCTGTTGTGTGCGTGAAAGTTCCATAAACTACAGTCGTTTTCTCTTTGACCACGTAATCCTTGCAAGCAACTTCACGTTTGTGCTACTGTTAAATTATTCGTTTATGTATGGCTTGCAAATATCCACAGTTATCGCGCATAACCAAGCGTGCTTCTCACATATGCGTTAAGAAATATATTTTATTTATTTATTTATTCATTCATTCATTTATTTATTAATTTATCTGCCCTCAGACTGTCTGTATTACCTGAATATCTGTTTGAGTGTGGTCCGTGAAACGGTTAGCCGTCAGATGTGTATTACGTAGATAGCCACCCCGCCGTCTGAATCCCCTCGAAAACAGCCTGCTTGAAACGGTTTTGTTGCATCATTTAGTCACAACACCATTTGGCATTTGGCTTACTGTATGCTAACCAGACTGTTTGCAACTCAACATTATTTTAATGACATGCGTTCATCCATGTATTGCATTGCCCGAAGTGCTAAAAAGTGTGGACTTGGCGCTTAATGATTATTCCGGCAGAACCATGTCATGTGACTTCATTTATAACACGCGCACAGTTCATACGGCTTTCCAAAGCGTCGGCTCAATTCTCCCTTTGCCCGGAAAAATCCTGAATACATAGCAAAATACCACAACAACCAGAATAAACGGTTATATACTTCAATACTCATAACAAAAATAATATCGCATGAATTCTTTGTCGAGATATTCCGCATACACATTGTTCGTCATAGCGAATGTAATCATCCCACATTTTCTCATCAAACGTGTGAAATTGCGCTCTTTTTCTTGATCCCATGAATATCCATTGTGAGAGGAAATTTTTCTACGACGGATAGACGCACGAAACTTCGTCTCACCTGAACAGTTCGCGGAATGTTCAACTTTTTGACGTTTTTGAGCAATCCACGGAATCCTGCGTCGGACTCCACCCAATCGTTTGCTGCATTTTGGAATTTTCCGCCCTGCCTCGCCAAAGCCGACCTACCCTGAAATTTTCTAAGTGCCAAATTTATCCCCTAATGGCGAAACACTCCAAAGGTTTGTTTGGACGTTCTTCCCGGGGTGACCTTGAACTATCTAATAAATTGCCCCCGCAACATTGTACCATCCCATTTTGTAAACTAGATCTGTGAAGCATGCGAACTATCTCCTCCTCTGTTGCGAGCGTCAGTGTTTTATCAACTATGATCATTTGTGTTTTGACCACGTCAATTTTGACAGCATGCCTCACATTTGTGCTACTGTTCGATTATTCATTTTGTATCGTTTGTAAATACCTGCGGTGATCGTGCATAACCCATTGTACTTTTCACATACGCGCTGAAAAAATATCATTCATTTATTAATTTAATTGTACGCTGGACTTCCGGACTTCCACCCGAACCGAATTTCTTCAAGCTGTCCGGTTCAACGCCAAATCTTCCCAACATCTAAAATCAATGTTGCAATGTGGAAGGCTTACCTGCACAACATCCTAGTATCTCCGCTTCTGACCACCAGGGTTTCGCTTACTTGTTTCCACGTGTTCGTACACCTGCTTCGGGATACGGTCCTCGCTCATCCGACAGACGTGACCGAGCCAACGGAGTTAATTCTGCATCAGCATGGCTTCCATCCCATCCATGTCCACTCGCCGCATTACCCAAGTGTTTGGAATCATGTCCGACCACCGAATACCCAAGATGTGCCTCAGACACTGCACATGGAAGCGGCTTAGATAGCTCACGTTCCGCTGGTACAATGTCCACGTCTCACTGCCATACAGCAGTATAGACAGCGCCATTGAGCAGTAGAAACACAGCTTGGTGGCCATCCTCAGGTTACGGTTTTTCCAGACACGCCTTCCGAGGAGTCCGAAAGCGGAACCAGCCTTCACATCGTTGAGGTCTGTTTCCGGGTTGGGACGCCGAAACATCGGATATTCAAAGGCCACTCTCCCGTCGGGAACTTTACCGCATCATCATCCTCTCTGCCGTCCTACGAGTCGACTGCTGCCATGGTAGTCACGTATAATCTAAATAGGCCCGGAGCTAGAACACAACCCTGCTGCACGCCGGTGACGATGACGAACTCATCAGGGGTCGATCCACACGATTGCATCTCCGCCTCCATGCTCTCATGCAACAATCTAACCATATTGACGAACTTACTTGGACACCCAAACTTACCAAGAACCGTCCACAGCGCCTCGCGGCTCGCGGAATCTAAGGCTTTGATGACGTCCACGAACAGGGCATACAGGCGCTGATTTCATTCCCGGCACTTTTGAAACTGTCGAGCAGCAAACACCAGGTCGATCATACTCCGCCTCGCCCGGAATCTACACTGCTCCTCGGGAACATTGACCTTCTAAACGTTGGCATTCAATTGATTCAGGATGAGTCTAGCAACATGCCTGCGCAGGTCAGATGACTGATGCTCCGATGGCTGTCATTGCACCACTTGTCAGCTCCGTCTTTCAACAAGGGTGCGATAGGGACATCGTTGAAGTCCTGCGGCATCGCCTCGTGCTCCCAGATGGAGTGAACCAGCCGGAGCAATGCATTTTCCACAGCCGGTCCGCCCTTCTTCAGAACCTCACCTGGCAGCCCACCCTTGCCTGCACCCTTCCAGTTAAGCCGTCGACCTATCTCCCTCTGTAAGTCCAGCAACTCTGGGGCGAGAGCAGGTAAACATTTGCTTTCTTGTTGCGGCAGACTGTTCATAGCCACCCAGTTAATTTTGGCAGGGCGTTTCAGCAGGCTGCCGGAGCGGTTGCGCCATACTTTCATGATGTCCTCCGGCTGGCTGCAAGAATAGCCGGTGTCCACGTTTGTCAGTGCTTCAGTAGACTGGATAGATGAAATCGGGTGTTCATGATAGCCAGCCCGCGAGTAGCACACAAGTACAACAGACGATCACCGTTCTCGTTGGCTGAATCAAGGCCGTAGGGTCCGAGGACTCCCGGCCAAACCACCGAATTGCGCCCAACTCGAGCGTTCAAGTCGCCCAGAACGAATAGTCGGTCACTCACCTCCGCCGACCAGATTGTGGCGGACAGCTGGTCATATAACTGGTCCTATGTATCATCAAGGTGATACATTGTTCGACCATTAACACTCGACCATAAAACTCAGCTCGACTGTGTCGCAAGCGCATCACAGCATTTGAGGTTTGATGCCGTGCGATTCGTCTATCATCAAAGCACTGAAGCAGTCGGCAACTTCAAAACAGACACCGTGCTCCCGAACACCGTCTGCAGGGTAACATTTCAAGTAGAACGCGTACACAGAACCTGCTTCCCGTAACTTGCCTTGATCTGCGAGCCTTGTCTTACTCAAGTCTGTTACGTCTATTCCATTTCGTCGCAATTTCATCGCAAACAGGGCTGTGAGTCGTTGTGGTCATTCTGTGGCGCTGCATCGATTCAGCAGCGTGCGCACGTTCCGTTTCCCAATGGTAAGCGTCTTGGGTCCCCGGGCCTATCTCAAGTCGGTCATCGGGGCACAAGAACCTGATTGAGCATTATCTGCTCAGGGGTTCGTGCTCGATGGGAAGTATAAGGGTGAGTGTCCAGCAGTAGCATATTTTCGCCCATCCACCTTGCCGTGTGCAGCAGGTAGGGCGACCCGCTTTATCCCGCGTGACGGCCGAAACAGTATGTTGTTCCCTTTATTTTCTATTATCATTGTTTGTATGGGCTTCGAATACTGCCAGGACTCCCAGACCTGTGCAGGAGAGCGGTTAGGGTCTTCAACCAGGGCCTTTGGCTAAAATGTCTGTGCCGGGAGGCGGCACACGCAGACGCGACAACATCGACCACCCATGAGAGGATCGATAGCCATATCAAGAGGGATCCAACAAACACTCACAAGAGCAGTAATATTGTACAGACGATCCTAGCAGACAGACACACAGTCAGTTCGGGCAAAACCAAGCATCTTGCCCAACGAAGCTACAACACACGGTCACCATGCACAACGAATGCATCTGCTTTGTATCTGGCTCCCACCCTTTGGCCAGTCTGACATGGTCGAACCTGCAAGGGCCGAAGGTCCAGTCAACACACTCCGCCGGATCAAAACAGCACACAAGCCTGATCACCACACTAAGCTAGCAGAAAACGTCAGAAACCCCGTCATACACACATACACATAGTCAGACCAGGCGATAACAGACATCAAGCTGAACCAAACGACAACACTCGGGCCTGGAGAGTGTGAAGAGCACTACCTGACCATTTTGTTTTTTCCAACCCTATGGCAAATGCCTATGCTTCAACTGTCCAAAATCCACTGTCTTAGTTCGGATAAGGCACCGTTTTTCTTTACTTCAATGGTTTTAGTGGTTACTTGCGCGGCTGGGAGTATAATACCTGTACAGAATTCCTGCCTCCAAGTATTCCGCTGAGTCGGTGGCACGCGACTTGTGGTTTCAAGAAAGATTTGATCTCGGCTTGACGGTCAGACTGCTGTACGTCTGCTCCGATCAAGTGAACTGTCGAAATGGTGGAAGTATGATGTATTTTGAGTGTCGTAGCACCTAGAAGTTGAGCACCTGGGAAGGTTGCACCGTTTTGTTGTATAATAATGAAAAATCTAGACTACCGAGAAGGGGGAGAAATGAGATGAGAAGTAGAAGACGAGAGGGAAAGGAAATGACAACGATGAAGTTATGTGAGACCATAATTGTCCGACTGCCAGTGGCCACCTAGGGATGATCAAGTCATTCAGCTGTCTCTCAAATGCATCCACTGACGGTGCCAGAAAAATCGCTACCGGAATTCTATTCCACGTCGAACAGACTGGGACGGTGAAACAATGCCCTCTACATTAGAGGCTACCAAGTGGTAGGAGACGTTGTACTTGTTTCCTCAGACTCACTGTGACTCTGAGTGTGAAAAGTCTTTTCTGGGGTGACGCTAGGAGCACGGGGTTTAATATGTTGTTATTACAGCATGGCCTCTCGAACGCCTGTAGACCGAGAGGGATTGTTCCAGTTTCGACAAAAGTTCCTCATAAAGCAGGAAGGATGAACCCTCGATTTCTTGATAGCCCGTCTCTGGATAGCAACTAGAACGGGGACATCTTTCTCCCAGTACGCCACACATGCCCGAATGTTGACTTCCAGCAGTGGTCTTAAGGATGTGGTAAAGGTACATGAGAAGCTTTCGAGTGGAAAGCACCCAGGAACACTATTGAGCGTTGCCGGCCTGCAAATAGATCTCTTCTCCAACAGCATAATTTTAGTACTAGAGCACTAGAACATTGGTACCCAATTTGCGCTCGTGGTGGACATTCGCTAAAGCGCCGTCACCAATACGATATGTTCTAGTGCTGCGATGACAAATGTGCATAATTTTCGACTTGGACCTACTGAGCAGCAATCGATTTTCTACGGACCATAGGTGCAGAGTACCCAGGTCATAGTAAATTATCTGCGTCTTCAACGCGTTGCGTGTAATTGGCATGCCGCAAAAGTCCTTGTAACTTTGGAGGGATAGACGGCTTTTGAGTTTATGAGATTGTTATAATTGTGTGACATGCTTCAGTTCTTAAAAACGAATAATTTTGTTACTGGAAGTGTTTTTGTTTTACTCTTCGGAGGGCGTAAGCAAGGAATGCGCAACAGATCAATCGTTCAGCGATCAATGGAAAAATAACGAAGCTACACTTCGCGCTATTTTGGAGAAGTAATGGCGGGATACAATAAAAATCGGTGCCGTCGACACGATAAGATATGCTTGTCCTGAAATTTAAGTGTACTTAAAGAGGAAATCCTGATTATAAATTCGGCGATTGATTCGTCGTTGGAGGTGTTGGCTATAGCTACATGGTTGGGGCACATGAGCCCAGTAAAACAGACAAGACCTACAGGTACCAACTGAGTATGTACGACCAACAACACTGATGTTTTCCGTTATACTGTCAAACTATGGGCTACACCATGGTACATTCTTATGGGTTTGCAATTTTTGCAAAATTACGAAACGTTCTCTCAGAAAAACAAGATTAGTTATCAGTAATCCCGCAAAAATTTGGTGTCCTCAAAGAACAGCTTACGGGACGTTGCAGACAGCGACCAGTGAGGTAGTAACCCAGTTTTAACCGTCCCGAACGATACGCGCTGGACGCCCAGAAGAACTCTGTTATGGACCGTGGGATGTAAGCCTACGCCCTAAGGCCAACACGTGACCATGTACAATGATCCTACGCCGTCGTTGGATCATAAGAACTAAGCCTTTTATGTGACCGCTGGCGTAAGATACGCAGGTGGACATATTGCAACACGCAACTACGCACAAAAACGGGGCAAGCCTACAGTATTATTCTCGTTGCGATTAGAATGTCTGGTCACTGGCTGCTACCACGGTTGTACACATTAGTGGGAGCGAGATGTCAGCTGGAATGCAAACAAGGTGACCCGGCCAACAAAGGACATCGAGGAGCATACTTAAAATATCACTAAATTTCCGTGCAACTGTCCTAGCTTACGAGTGAGGGCAAACGGTACCCTGTGCTGAAGCACCCACTGCTGCTCCATTCATTTGTCCCAGCTTACGATTCTGGTTCGTGTACAAGCGTTACATTGTTAACGGATCGACCTAAACCAACAGCCCTTAAGAGTATTTTGGTGGACATGTTTCTCATAATCACTGGAGGAGCGCAAACGATGACTGGGGCAGAGGGAGCTGAAAATTCTACGAATTTGAAACGGGCTCCTACCAGGCGACTGCAGTTGAAGCTGGTCACCACAGAATAAGCACCCAATCATGTAATATTGATGATAATGTATCTTTTTCTACGCATATGTGAGAAGCACGCTGGGTTATGCGCGACCATTGAAGATATCTGCCAACGGTAAAAACGAAAAGTTAAACAACAGCACACGTGAAACCTGCTACCAAAACGGACAAAGTCAAAAGGTGAATGATTGTAGTTTATGAAACTTTGACGAACGCAACAGGAGAATAGATAGCTCGCTCGCTTCACAGATTAAGTCGAAAAATGGGATCTTACATTAGTTTGCCTTTTACAAGGTTGTGTGTGGGTCGATGTTTCAAATAGTTCAAGGTCACTTAGAAGATATCTCCAAGTGCACCCGTGGAGTTTCCGACATTAAGGAATATAATTGGCGTCTGTAAAGTGTCAAAATGAAACGGCTTTGGAGAGAAAGAACGAGAACTCCCAAAATCCAGCAAAAATTGAGCAGACTGCAGCGCAGAATTTCGTCGATTTTTCGGAACCTTCAAAAAATTGAAATTCTCGGAAATTGCTCACCCCAGACGAAGTTCCGTGCGTTCATCTGTCAGAGGAAAATTCCCCCCACAATAAATATCTATGGGATTGAGAAAAAGAACACAATGTCACACGTTAATTGGGGAAATGTGGGTTGATTGCACTTACTATGATGAACATTATGTATGCGAAAATTTTCGACAAAAAATTCATGCGATATAAGTATTGTTTACATAGATATATAACCCTGTCAAGTGTTCATTGTGGCATTTTGCTATACACTCGGGATTTATTCAGGAAGTCGGAATATTGAGTCGACGATATGTGAGGCCTAATAAAATGTGTGTGTTCTAAGTAGAACTCCTGTAAAGTCATTTTGTTGGATTTATTAATAAGTGGATTGGTCGCTTGCACCTAATGGCGCGCCATTTTCTGTTGCTCCTACAGTGTGGGGTTCAGCAGATACCACAATGTCCAATCAGGATGGCTTGCGACTTATGTCCACCTCGTTGGTTGATTAACGTGCTCAGTGACTCCTGCTTCCTGTACGAGGTTTCAGAACTCAGTGGCTACGGTACCGGACGCTAGTCCACTCGGGAGACTTGCATTTGGGAGGTTGACGTCGCCTGGAATGATGGCGCAATATCTTGGGGTTGCGGTGGATAGTCCAATGACACTGTGTATCCCTATTTCCCATTCTGGGGCTGCTGACTGGGCACGGTAATGACGCCGAAGATGACATAACAGGTGAGACGCCCTAACACATATCCACAGGGTCTCTTTAAGTGGAAGTAGAGCTGGGTCTCTGTTCAGGGCTGTGCGTAATTCAGCACCGACGTAGACTGCTACTCCCCCACCTCTGCTGGTCAGCAAAAATCTTGCGAACTTTGGAATAACCAGGAAGTGCTATCTCCTGATCGGATATGTCTGCAGTTGGCCATGTCTCCACTAAACCTATGATCTTGGACTTCTTTGAGTCGACAAACTGTCGCGAATACTGCCTTCAAGAAGGAACACCAGTAAACATAAACCATTGGCTAGTCACGTGTAAATGCATACGCTTGCGTAGGGTGATGTCTGCTTTCAGACGTGTAACGGGTACTACCTGGGCTGGGCCCACCCCTTCGAGGTCGGCTCTATCAGGTACCTTGGCTGTGCGGGAGGTAATGAGCTACTGAAGACCTCCGGCATCCGCACCATACTGATCACATTCGTCGTCACAGGGAGTGTTCCAGTTACAGGTGTCACACGCTCTGACCTCTGTTTGTCTGCTTGCAGTGGGAGCTCAGGTAGAAGGTCGTATTTCAAATCATACCACCTCTGGGACACTGGACAACATCTTTTGTGAGGAGGGTGATTCGCAGTAGTCTGGGGGTGGGATGAAACTCAATTGGGCAGGGCGCGGATGGCGCCTAGTAGACCGTGTTTCGCACTCACCTACGTCTAGGCTTAGCTTGGTTCGAATAAACTTCCACTGGTCAGTGTCGTGCTCGCAGGTGAGCAGCGCATCCTCATTTTTCAGGTCATCTCCGCTGTGCACAACTAAACTGCACGTTGGATCGTATTTGTAACTTCAAAGGTTGCGATGTTTTGTCCGTCGAGTCTCCCCGATCACCAGAGTGAAGTCAGGTTTCGCTCTCAAGCAAGAACCGCTGAGTCTGGGCAGAAAAAAATGCCTCTAAGAGAACCTTCTGAACGTTTTGTGTGGCCTGGCTTGACGCAGATCGTCCGGCCCTCCGTTTCGGTGAAGTTTGCGAAGCTTGCATAGCATGGGTTCATCTTCTACGCCCAGCTTGAGCAAATCTCACGCAGATCATCATGGCAACTGATCATCAGCTTTCTCTTAGTTTGGGAAAGTGCTCTCACTTTCTTCAACGTCAGGAGTAAGGAGAACATGTCTAGCGAGTTCCGAGCAGTGACTACACCTGGGAGCGTTTGTGCCTTGTGTTTGAAGCTGCGGACGGCCATGCGATCGTGGCATTTGCTCAATGGCTTGGGGCTTTGTTGATTAGTGCCGAAGGGCAGCTTGGGCGCATTAACCTGTTGAGAAACAGTCATAATGCATTTGCTCCGCTTTCGTTTAGTATGATCTGTCAGAGTTGACTAATTAGTTAGCACAGGAGTTGGCGAGCGTCGGTTGAGTGTAATTCGGGTAAGGTTGTCAGGTTTTAGCGTATAGCAGATGTATGTTGTGTAGATTGACAAACTGACTCAGTTACTCGTTCTGTCTTTGTCCTGGATGACGTTATCCTCAAGGATGTTCGGACGGCATGTCACACAGTGGTATCTGAGGACCGGAATGGGTGAGTCTGACAGTCCTAATTGCAAGTCCGTAGAGAACTCGGAGTCTCACTCACAATGAATCCAATAGTTATAAAAAGTCACAAGCCATGGCTTTGCTGCGAGGCCCTACTGTCTTCGAACGGAATCCACAAATATCGGCATTTGGACTAATGCATGCCCCGCACTAATCAGCTAGTTTGTAAATCTTATAAAGTTCACGGGAATAAAAAAACGGAGGACAAAGCGAAAAAATTAGACAGATGTGCTCTCAGGTGAGTCCCTATAGTGCCACCAGGTATTTTTGCGTTACTACACTGGGTGGCATGTTGTTGGCAGCAGTTTTGCGCGATGAATTTTGTGTAGTAGAGACAAATGGGGACTTCTCGAGGCCTTCCGCGATAGTAATATCGCTTTACATAGACGATTTGTGGTCATGAAGTCGTTTCCCTGTCCCCCGCTGAAATTTATCCGCACGAAGTGAATGCTGTCGTTGGTTTACCGTTGATATGTGGGTTTGGAATATCATATTAGTAGGTGTGGACGGAATATTTAAGAAAGTGTGAAATATGCTTATTGTGCTGTGAGAGATTTTTAGCGCGTGTTTTAATGCGTGAACGATGTTTATCAAGGACGCCAAGGAGTTGCGCTAATTTAATAGCGAAATAGGTTGACGAGATAGCTGAAGTTTTGCAATCTGGTAAACAGAGTGAATTAGCAACCAATGATTAATGAACATGCATCGTATAAGTTTTAGACCATCTTTTTCTAAACGTTTTCGTTCAAACTCCATTGAAATGGGTGCCGACATTTGATAAGTTTGGGTGAATATGATTATTTCCACGTGCGATTGGAAACCACTGAAATTTGGGGACGTCGTGGGGAAGTAGATAAGGCTGCAGCTGATGACTTCTATACATAATGCGGGAGAAAGCCGGCGTGATCTGCTTAGAGTAGATACTGCTCACCGTAATCAGCATAAGCTGCTCTGGCCCTAAGCTGACCAACAAATCGGTAAATTTGTTCAGTTACCTGACTATCAAGGAGATGGAATTTCACGTGTCATTAGAAAAGCAAAGTGGTTTAACGATAAGTGAAGTACTGTACCTCACGAAGCCACCCGGGGTAAACCGTTCGACGGTTAGCCTGCGTGCACCCTATAGTCACGAAGTAACGACCTATGGTTGGGCACACTGAAGTCTATGCTCGACGGTCAGCCCACGTGTACCCTATAATCACGACGTCACGATATTGAAATATCGGAATACGTTTATTATATGTACATGCTATCATTATCTTGAATATTCCATCAGAACTCAGGAAGCCTGCATGCTTTTTGTTCTGCTTCAGTAGACGTCCTCCTGTCGCTGTGTATGCTGGTCTACAGTTAAACCGTATGTAACATGTTAAGTGGGGTATCACTTACATTTTCCAGTGACATCTGTGTAGTCATTTGCCAACACTTTCACCTGGACCCGCTTACGTGTGGGAACAACGCGAAACTCATCCTCAGATGTAACATCAATGAATAGTGGAGCTGCACACGGTCTCTGATTGCGTTTCATCGTCGGAGTTGGTACCGTGTTTGAAGTCGATGCAACTGAACATGAATAGTTAATGATATCATAAGTTATCTGGCGAGCGAGGTTTCAACTGCCCTGTGCAGAAGGGGCAGTGCGATGTCAGCATTATTCATGCACTCCACGTGGAAAAATAAGTGGTCCTTATCTCACCGATATCCATTCGTATTAACGGGGTTACCACAATATCCGCAGGGCACCCCCATGTGAACATACTTCTCCCACCTTGGCTGTTTTGCATTCCACGGCGGAAAAAGGGGTAAGTCTGTGTGTGGTAAGGCCGCCTTAGCTGTTTTAATGGACTGGTGCGTGAAAGCTATGATAGGCTTGAAAACCAGGCTTCCTGTCCGGGGGTTTGCATCGCGCAGCTTGGCTTAACCGTGATGCAACATTTTGTAATCCAGTTGAAGTTCATCACTGCCGGCGACCGTGATTTCCCGCATTCTCCGAACGGTTGTTTGTTCGATTTCCCAAATGAACAACATCCGACCGTGCATGGACGGCCCACTTTGGCTCTACTTATAGCCAATTACACAAGAGGTCGTTCGTAAAGCTGGGGTCCGTTCGCTCTTTCAGAGCAACATCCCGGTTGAACCTTCAAAACGAATAAACAAAGGTGGTCGCTCACTCTTTAGAGTTACTGCAAGTAGCCATGCGATGAAACAAATATCGGCTTCTGAAAGAATTCGTCTGAATGGTGATCGTAAGGTTTATTACACCAACTCACATGTTTCCTCACAGCATCCCGAACATGGAAGTAACATAACATAATGTCGCATCCGAAGACCACTCTTGCTGCTCACATTTGGGCCGCCATTTTATCCATCACAAACGTTCTGACACGTATGTGTTCCCCCATAACCTCCCTGAATGTCTCGAACAAATGACGCAGGGATGCGTATTTCTCACTTCGTACATGGGCGTACATTACGGGTCGTCCATGGCCCATGCTGTCTGCAACAAGAAACTGATAAAGCTTCAGGCCACAGTGGCGAATGTGGAGTGATGGAGGCGGTTGGTCCCACAAGTGGCATCAACGTTTACCACATCAGGGAACCGTCTGAATAACTGCACTTGCTCTCTGCGTGCGAAACATATGTGCGCGTACCTATTATTGTCTTCTCTGGTGACACTCAGTATGCCGTTTTCCTCTACATGATGCAGGATTTGTGGCAGATTTTCTGCTACACTAGTACACGCTAACCCATTTACTTATCACTGGCAGTTTCAACCGATGACGGATGTTGCAAATATCCATGGTAGTTATATACTTGCCACAAACATCCGCAGCATACTGCTTCAACTCAGCAGTTGGCGTGTTGTACTCGAAAAGATGTCTCGATTCGTTCACTTCACTCTCTGTGAGCCGATGAATCATCGGATGTGCATCGCACAGCAAGGCAGTTAGGACGTGGTTGTGCTCCGATGTGAAAGAGCCAACAACCAACCCGGTATTTCTCCTAATCACTTAGAAGCGTGATTGGAAGCATGTGTCGCGAGCAATATGCAGTGGGAAGTGTGTGAACTGAACTCACTAAACACGTCGTACTCTACGGCTTCCGCTGTTGCGTCGCTTGTGTTTATACAGCTAGGTGCGATCAAACAGGTAAACTCAACGGAAATCACACTCACATGATCATATTTTAAGCGCCCACTGCCTGATTTCTTGCGTGAAGCAGGCACACAGAGAACACTGTGATCCTCCATGTACCCATCTAAGCAAATTTTGAAGTTGCTGAAGCTAGCAAATTTGCGATCCTCAGAGATATATTTGAAGCCTTGTAAATAATCCATAACCTAAAATGGAATATAAGATAACATCGGTCAGATATTAATCACACGTGAAAAAAGTCTTCACAAGATACTACATATATATCGTCACACCTACCATCGTGTAATATACCAATGAGGAAGGAGAATAGGGGTGTGTTGGCAACCGTTTATGGAGAACAAGTTATACTACTACAAAAGTAAAGAAACGGTAAGAAACGACATAGGATATTACGTCACGGTTCGATCAGTCAAGTTGTCCTCAATTAGGGTCTCTTTCTCGGCGACTGTACAAACCACCGGCTCTGCAACACAATAGAGAGGGAGGGTGATTAGCCGCAGTTTTAAAACGTACTACGCGCGTTCTCTTAGTTGCGGTTTTACTTTACACTATCCCCTACTACTCGAGGCAGCGTCCTCGATGTCACACTCAGGCCCCCGTCTGGCGGAACATCGATATCTTACCCTAACTCTGGCACATCGCCTGCAGCTCCTCCTCGCAAATCATTGTCCGTGCTATCCATGAATGGCTTCAGACGGTTGTAAAGGACGACCACAGATAGACTATTTGGGGATGTCGGATCTCTTATTAACCAAGTTGAGTCAGATGTTACACGTTCAACGACAAACGGTCCTCCCCATTGTGTCTGCAGTTTTGCAGGGACACTTGGGCGCATCGTTTCCTTGTGTAACCATACCTTATCACCGGGTCTCAAGGGGACCCCGAATACCTTTTTATCATAGTATTCCTTCTGATGCCGGTGTGCACCCTGCAAGTGTGTTCTCGCCATTTCGTGTGCTAACCGTAACGTATCGATCCGCTTGCAAACATTCGGCTAACATGGGCCGTATTCGGAAGGCCGAGGGCAGGCAGATATCGGAAGGTAGTCGGATTTCTCGGTCAGTCCACAGGAAGTGAGGCGTTTGTTTAGTAGACGCACGAACACGGCTGCGATAGGCTAGTACACACTCTGGAATCGCCAGATCCCAGTCGAGTGGGTTGCGACCTACAAACGCTTTTAGCAGTTGCAAAAATGAGCGATTGGTCCTTACCACTTGTCCGTTGCTTTGGGGGTGATAGGCGGTCGTTCGCGTTTTGTCAAGTCCCAGGATTCCACAGATTTATTGCAATGACGCGCTTTCGGAATTAGACCCATGGTCAGAGTGCAGCTGCCCCGGCGCTCCCCAGCGGCACACCCAGTGCTCAACGAGCGCACTGTCAACCGTTTTCGCATCTATGTGGGACAAGGATACTGCTTCACACCATTTGTAACGAGGCACCGATGTGGAATGAGGTCACTCAATACCGGCTGCATTTGATAACCCAAAGGGCACTGTTTGGAACTCATACATTACTGTGGGAACCACGAACGCCGTTTTAGCACGGTCTGATTCTTCCACTTCTACCTGCTAATAGCCTGAGACTAAATCCAGCGTGCTTAAATAGGTGGAACTTCCCAGAGCGTCAAACAAATCATCGATGCGGGGCAATATGAACGCATCCTTAATGGGAACTGTTTAATTTCCTATAGTCAACACAGTCGTAAACTGCCGTCTTTCTTCTTGACCAGCACCACAGGAGAGGACTATGGGGAGTTCGACGGCTAAATTACATTTTTCTGAGGCATCTCGTTAATCATCTTGGACACTTCCTCTTGTAGGGTCATTGATATTCTTATGTGTGCTGTCTTTATTGGAGGAGCATTTCCTGTGTCTCTTTTATGTTTCAGCATATTCGTTCGCCCTAGGTTTTTTCTACTCCAGACGAACGCCTCAACGTGATCGAGAACTGCCTTCCTCAACTTAGCCGTGCTTTGGGTGTAATCACAGCACCCTGATCCATTGAGTAACGCTTCGATTTGTGACCCGACATCCCCCGGAGCGATATACAAAGTGATTTCGGAGCAATTATGTTCGTACAATGATATGAGAAACAGCGTGCATGATGACAACCAAATGACGTTTTGCTAGGTCTTAGGAGCATCCGAGACGCCTTAAGAGGTCAATTCCGACTATGCATCTAACTGGAAGGCTCGGGGCCACCACGAATTTGTGTCCGTGTGTCTGGTTAGCTACCTTTACCATAGACGTTATCAATCCTTGAGTACTCATGTACAAACCTTCGGCGGTGGTTAGCTTCCAGTTACAGGGCTTTAATTTGTGGTAGCCGAGTCTCCTAACCACGTCTGATCTAATCAAGCTACAGGCTGCCCCCGCATCAAACAATCCCACAATAGTGGTGTCCCCAATCCTTAACTCTGCGGCAAAAGCCGAAGTTAACCATGGACTGGTTGCTGATACAACATATATCGTATTATAAATTCGCTCACCTGAGGCTATGTACCGTCGCCGTCGATAAGAAGTATAGGACCGACCGCTCCAACCACGGTATGAGGTTCCACGTCCGGGATGTGAGCGAAGTTGGACGGGGGCCGGTCCACGGGGGCCTCTGTAATTTGGTGCCTGACCACGACACCATGTACGACGATAAGCTAATGGACGGCGTTCATTGTGCATCGTAAAGCACGGTACTGTCGGAGTCTCAAGGGCGGCGTCAATTCTCTTTAAGTACCCTGCAATTTTCAGCGCCGCGTCCAGTGCGGTTGGAGGATAAGGCAGGAGCTCACGCTTGAAACTCATGCTAGACATACTAATGACCAACTGCTCTAATACTCGTTTGTCTTGTTATTGGTCGGAATCGCCATCATACGCCCACTCGGCGAGGTATCTCAGGTCTCTCACAAACGCATCGACCCTCTCGCATGCTTGTTGTCGTCTTCCCTGAAACTGTTCTCTCTATTGTGCTGGCAACTTAGGTAAGTCTAACAATTGGCGGAGCTCTTGGAAGGTCTTGTCACCGATCTCACCATCTCTCACTTAGCTGTTCAAAACAATATTCAGCGCTTAACCTGACAGGAGACGAAGAAGAGCCACTTTACGCCGAGCAGCTGGGGACTGATCGATGTACAGCTTTGTCATGTTCTCCCATCGACGATACGGCATCCCCGGGACAAAATTCTCCGGCATCGGTAGAGGGGGCACTGCAGTCTCTGGCTGTGACAGAGAGGAATTCTCGACCGCCCGTGTGAGAGTGTTCACTGCCTCTGTCATCGCGTCGGTCATGCCCTCTTCGTTGGGGTTCTGATCACCTTTCGCCTGTTTCACTGGCACCGGCCTTCTTTGGATCCTGGCAGGGTCGCCAAATTGTATTATACCAGTGGGGAAGGAGAATAGGGGTGTGTTGGCAACCGTTTATGAGGAACATGTTATACTACTACAAAAGTAAGGAAACGGCAAGAAACGACATAAGACATTACGTCACGGTTCGATCAGTCAAGTCGTCCTCAATTAGGTCTCTTCCTCGGCGACTGTACAAACCACCGGCTCTGCAACTCAATGGAGAGGGAGGGTGATTAGCCGCAGTTTTAAAACGTACTACGCGCGTCCTCTTAGTTTCGGTTTCATTTCACAATCGCTAATTTCGATCTCGCCTCCAAATAAAGGACAAACCGATTTACGGTCAACCAAAACAAACCTTTTTGACTCTCCTGATGCTCCCCGTCATGAAAATTGATGAATTTCACATTCCTGGGCGGAACCACGAAAATATCATCCGTCGTTTGATGGTTTCTCATTTTATCGCCGTCTAAGGGCATATTTCACTCCTGCGGGTAATTTCCATCTTGTTCCCTTCACAATTAGAGTTGAAATCGACTCTCGCGCCAAACGCTGATGAAGAACTCGGGGTTCTATGCACTGAGATACTCAACTCTTGAAAACATCTATTTCCTACATCCATCTCCCACCCATTGACCGATTGTTAACCACGCGGCATTTTTAAATTTCTGCGGTGCTACCGGAATGCATTCTGTGGATCAGGAGAGGTTGCTTGATGAAGCTCTTACAAGCGTCAAACAATGTGCTTTCCAGATGGAACGCTGTCTGGTAATTTTATCCTTCAATTATATTCGATTTCTTAGGATAATGGGAATTTGAACGAAGGTATTGACCACGCAACCAATATGCTTCGAGAAATGCGAACCTCTTACTTGTCTCCAAAATCATATTACGAATTATGTATGTCAAATCTACACGTGTTTACTCTATAGACATTGTTGTTACCGACAAACTCCGAGTTCTCGAGTCATTCCTTATTGAAGAACACAAGAGCGGTCGGCGGGTTGTTAATATTTACGAATCCGTTCAGCGTGTTGCAAACATTGTTCCCAGATTGTAAGTTTGTCTGTTTGGTACGGTTTTGATATTCAGTGTTTACGGGGAGGACAGGCTGAATTTTTCCTTTTCGATCTGGTCATCTTAACATTCTGCGGGTTCATGCTCTGGTTAGATTACTTTTTCAACGCTCACTTTTAACCCAGGTTGTCTCGTGTGCCCCTAACTAGAGATTAGTGTACTTACTCGACAGTATGCAATAGCTGACATTCGCTGTATCATACCACATCTTGCCAGATGTCTTAAGTTTGAAGTACTCTTCGTTCGTGTTGAAAAGATTTGCATTATTATCCACTTCTCTTGTTGATTTGGCGACTTGTAGATAATCCCGGTCTGTCTGCCGTACGGTGTGTAAAATTCTTTTCATAAGTTTGTAAGGATCTTTGCCGTCTGCTTGCTGCGTGCGACCGCGCTTGTTTGTATGCATCTTTGTCGGCCTGTGCGTGCCAATGGCACCATACACACTTCCGGCCTGTTCGCGTGCTCGACAGCCAAATCCTCAGACTCCCTAGCTGCTTCCGTGTATAGATTTCAGTTAGCACTGGTCTAAACTTATTGTAATTCTCGTATACTATACGTTCGGTCTCCCTCAGTTGTTCGTATTCTTCGTGTCTTGTGTTAGCTGCGTATACCTGGAGATGTTAGTTTAGCACACGCTCGCACTAAAAATGGTGAGCCTGACTTGGGTCGAACACGCATACGGACTAAGGTCTGGGGGAGAATTTCAAGCTATCCGCACCAAATGTAGTGTGAGTGTGGTCAAACAGTTAGAGCCTCGTGTTTAGGCTGTTATTGGCAGACCGGCAAGCTGACCGAGGTTATCTCCAGGTCGCTACAGTAGTCGGTCATTTTCGGCTTCGAGCCATATCTGTAGGCAGTGTGGCTTGGACCACCTTTCGTCCTGATAGTAGTCCACAAATTAGGATAGGAATAACTAAATGCACTTGCATTGAGAAGAACAAAATACTTCATAAAAAGAGTCTACAATGTTATCATCACAGGCTCATAGACAGCGACTCGCTGTTGTGTCAGGGAGCCATTATTCAGCGAGGCGATTAAAAGCTTCCTTAGCTTACGACCGTTTTGTCGTCTTCCAGCTTTTCGGTTTCTTCACACCATCTTGCTGAACAATTCTGGGTGCGGAAAGTGCTCCGTCGGCATACAGAGTGCGTGGCTCAGCCAACATGGACTGCATTCGCGTCATCTCTGTGATCGATCACGTGCTTCCAGATTTCCCACCCACGAGTCGAGGGACTGGCTGTGCTTACGCACTGAGCCCACTTGTCGCGGGTTAACTGTGGGAGGTAATGGTGGCCGAATGACGAGGGGCAGGGTGTAACTTCCGCACAAATGGATCATATCTGCGGTCCACAAACCAAAAACAAGCACACAAACACTACAAACCCTGTCTTCAATTGACAAATGCACGTCTTCATGACGCCACAGGTGACTAGGGTTGGCGAAGGCAGTACGTGCCTTCGCTGTCTTCGGGGACACCCAGTCAGCGATCTTACAAGTTGATGGAGTGACACTACTCAGGTTGATGAGGTGGTCAACAATCATCAGAGCCCCTTGTGCAATAACATTGACAGAGTCAAAGTCAACCCAGTTTTGTACCATCATCACACTTTGAAAGTGCTTAGTGCACATCTTACAGACAAGCCATATCATTTCATGGGTTCAGCATGGTCTGTCTGTTCTTTCTCGAAGAACCTAGTGAAACAATTCCGTCCGCTTATCCAATATCAATCAGTTCACTTTCCGGCAGAAGCTCCATCGCGAGACCTTTAGGATATTCAAACGATCCCTGCGTAATATTGTCCATCACTGCTGAAAAGAAACCAGGAGGTCTGACACCTTTGTCGAGCTTGAACTAGAAAGCGCCCTATGTTCTCCAGTTTACGATGGCTCGGTGACAATTCAAGATGTCCTCAGTGACTGGGTCCAGACAAGCTAACTTTGTTTATCCCCTGCACTTGCTGGGACGGCATCCTCTCTTTTTCTTTTTGTATGTGCCAGCCAAGCCCTGTGCTTTCCAGCCTACCTATGTGCACATTAGACGTGCGACCGTTCTCGACGTTGAACCTCAGCTAACTCCCCTGAGACAGCTTAAACGAACATCAAGAGACCTCAACCTGGAAAAGGTATAGATAGCTGCCAATAAACACACTTCACACTTAGAGCGGGCATATGACTCCAACAAACTGACACTTCACTGAGGCTCCTGAGTTGGAGGTGGCTTCATAGGATTAAAAGCAGCCTTCAAGTCCAAGACTGCCACGGCTGCTGACTGAAAAAAGAAATTTTGATGCTCCATTGCCTGCCGCAAAGTGATCCGTGCGCCCGCGACCGTGCCACACACGTGTGTTCTCACCTGGTTATCTTCGTAAAACCGGTGAGGATCTTGGATGAGACAAAGGTATGACCAACCTTCCTGTGGTTGTTACCTGCCGTCGAGCCCCTTATTCTAAAAATGTGAATGACTGTTGATAAGCCTCAATCACGCACCACCTCCCCAACCTCCCATATAGAGTAAGACTACGTAACCAGTTTAGTCAACAATCTGTTACCACTGTCTTAAAAACATGGGAGGAGTGAGGTCTAAAGTTGCTGCATTTCCACGTCTCAGTGACTTGGGATTCAGAGGATCCTCGAAACGTCATGACCAACCACATAACGTCCGCCATCCAGAGCTGAGTGGACTGTATTAGATCATTCGAACTGTTTTTCAGAGAGCACTGTCCATCTGTTAAGTCGCCAAGGTAAGCTGCAAACCTGAGCCATATTTTTCGCATACATTCTCGCTAACACCTTGTCGACGGCCAGTGTGACCACAAATCAGGGAAAACTGCGCTCGACCGTTCCCCGATAAGAATGCCTTCTCCATCTCTTCGGCTCGCCCGGCCAAGTAAACACAGCGGTGTCTGTGCAGATTTTTCGTAAGCTTGTGTTTCAGTCTACGACGGCCCTCATCGTATGTGAAGTCAGGAGACCTGTCAGCGTTCGTTTATAAACTCTGCTGGATCGACAGAGCTTCCTTTCCACCGTATTTGTGGTGCACCCTTGGAACAAACATCTTTGCATGGGGTTCGCATTGCTGTCGAGATTTCCCAATCCTTGTATAGATCATGTCACTGATTCGATCTGGACAGTTCAACTGCCAGCGCTGTCTGACGGGCGCTTCGTATACCCTGTTCTCTCGATTTTTAGTTGAATGCCTTATGTTCATTAGCAGGTAATGCAAAACGGACGTGAACAACGGTGTGATGCGAGTCAAGGTTTTTATTTCAAAATAAGCAACGTTCTTTAATTTAAAGGGCCTTTCGGTAGCTGACGACAACGCAGTCAGTTTTCATACATGGCTCGTTTGTGCAGAGTGATCTGTACGTAACGCATTATCTGCTATGGTTATTCTTAGATCGACACACAACTCTAACCTAGTCACTTGGGCTGGGGACGTACACACCTAGGCTGACACCCTTCTCCGGAATAAGATAGTACTATTTCTGGCATCTTGCCATCCACCCACCTTATTACAGTATGAGCTTTTGAGCTTTATGCTTTGATTATGAAACTCACTAGCATTTGTTTCAAGTCGGTCGTCATGGCAGTATCTCAGCCAAGTATAATTGTGACACGTTGCAAAACTGCTAGTTCCGCACTCGCAGTATGGACCGGGTCGTTCTGTCTTCTGCACAGAGCAGGGTGATTGGACCAAAACATATTGCTGCTGACTTCGCTGTTCAGACCTCGGGCAGGGTTGGGGCTTATGACAGCTTACTATCAACCTTTAAAATCTCAACTGGGGCGCGAAAAAGTTGTCGAGCCCCAGTTCTTGTTCAAATTGGAAGTAGACGATATCCTAGAGTGTGCCCTGGCAGATTGCGAATATGATGGTATAGATTTGCTCCCACGCAACTCGACTTCGAAACATAGAGTATGCAAGTGACATCGTCCTAATCTGCCACATCGTCCCTTGCTTGCAAGTGGTGGGTTAGGCTGGAAACGGCAGCTCGGTGATCAGTGCGTGACTTGGTTGTGAAGGCATTCACTCTAAGGCTTGCTCGAGTGTGGTGCTCCAGACTTCCTGGTTGGGATCCGAAAAAATCTGAACACCTTTAACCGAGGACCTTCTGAGGCAGTCTAAACACTCAGACATAATCATACTAGCGGGCGATTTTAATGCTCAGCTTGGTCGTCTTTCTTCGGATGAGAAGCGGCTAGGAGGTATGTTTGGTGTCCGGGCACAACGAACTGACAATGGCGAAAGACTACTACAGCTGTGCGCATCCCACGGT
>QNGE01001887.1:35649-90668 GCA_008508345.1 Paragonimus westermani
GAGGAGGAGGACGCTATCTGATATGGCAAAGGATAGAACTTAGGAACGTTCGTGTCGTGAGCCTCTGTGTGAATCGTTGTGGCTTTTTCGCCTTAGACCACTTTTTTGCATACTGTGGTATGTTTGTCATTGCGGTGGTTTTTGCATGTAACATCTTAAATATACTTTCGGGCGATAATTGTTTAATAGTGACAGTTGGTGTACCCTGGCGTTGTCAATGCTCGCAATCGCCGACAAGTTGGTCAGTAATGTACTCTGAGCAACACCCTCTCAAATCGGGAGCTTGAATTGTGCTGTCTTGAAGAAGCGAATATGCGGCTCAAGAACCAGTTTTCACCTGGGCTTGCCTCCAGATAATTGTCATTCCAAACAGTTCTTCCAAGGACTCCTGATCGAACTGTTCGAACGAATCCCAGTGAACAGTCACTTGTACACCGTCACACCCAATACATCTCTTAGGGTCTGCGAACGGGACTCATAGAGGTTATGCTTATTCAGTATATTGGCGTGAGTTTTAGCGAATATCAGCTCAGAAGCCACCGAGAGTGTTCTGCAACGCTCTCGCCAACTTTTTGAAGAATACCATACAATCAGAAATCACCATATCAGTCGACGCTTCCAGTGCACAACTTAATCTCAGTGCTTCATAGGAGAATCAGCCGTTTAATATGCTAGGTGTTCGGGTACAACGCACTAGCAACAATGAGAGGCTACTGTAACTGTGAGCGCTTATATATTTGGAGTACCGTGTTCTGACATACAAACGACATTATGTCACATGGGGACAACCATGAACAGAAATCAGTTGTATAACAGTCAGTTACAGGAGGTGATAACTGTTGGATCACGATGATATGCACGCTCGTTTTGTTTTCATTTGAATATAGGCGTGCATTCCAAATGAAAGGAACTCTTGTCTGGAGGTGTTGGTAACCAACTTCCCAACAAATCAGGTTAAAAAGATTAACGGACACTGGGAATAAATCGCAGTAACTATGGAAGCTTGTGGTGAAGTACGTTCCGCAAAAGCTGTGCAGCTGAGAGAAAACTGGATTCCTGTCACCTTGATGAACTCTATAAACACAAGTCCGTCATCATCATCATCATCAGCAGCAGCAGCAGTAGTACTAGTAGTTCCCGCTGATGCTTAACTGCCATACAACCATGAAGAAGAGAAAAAGCGATTTCTCTACAGGAAGGTAGAAGAAAAAAGAAGGGGATGGGAAAGGATCTAACTGCTAAAAATAGCTACGTCTATATTCAAATATTCAACGTCAGGGTACCCACAACTTGCATACAAATAACCTAGCTGTAGGTCAAGGTAAAGCGTCATCAACAAGGCAGCTTCCTTACGGCTTTCACTGTCCCGCGTCATTAAATGCACCCGCTTTGCGGACAACTCGGTCAAACAACAACATTCACGCCACTGGGCTCGGTTAGCCTCCCCTAACGTCTCCAGCCACCGACTCTGGGAGTTACGAGGTCCTCAGCCCGAGAGGCGAACCCGACCTACCATGACCAACCCCTTGATGAACGATTCCATCTTTGTACGCCAGGTCATCATCTGTCTACCTCGCACCTTACGCCAAGTGGCCGCAGCGTCGGCACAGAGTGCTCGATGTGGCAGACTACTAGCTGGTATCCCTAGTAAATGACATAACCATCTAAGTCTGTGCAAATGTAAGAAGTGGACAAAGGAACTCGTTTGAAAATCGGTGCCAAATACTCGCTTTCTAACCTCTTTATTACTTATTGGTTGGTGCTACCCAGTACGAGCGATCGTGCGCAGAAATCGACGATCAAATAATTGAAGACGGTTTCCGTCCTCTACCCTATGCGGCCCATTTTCGCCGCCATAAAGTAATACAGCCCTCACTGTCGCCTTATATACTTGACCTTTGTGCTTCAGAGAGATCTCTCTGTCACCACAGGTGCCTCAGATTAGGGAACAATGCTCCGGCCTTAGAGATACGCATTTCAACTTCATTCGCTACACCTCCCACCCCCATCGCCGCCACTGATGCACCATTCCAGATACGCAAACCGGTCAACAACCTCCATGACTTCATTATCTGATAGCCAGTCTACGTTATCACAGCAATCTTGCAGAAACACTGCATTTTGAGGCTGTGGAATGCATCCCGAAGTATTTAACAGGACGCAAAACAGTGTCTAGCATTGCTTGTGCTCCACTCGGCGTCGTTCTTCTGACTGATTTGGTATACAACACTTACCTTCGCATCATTGCAGTAGAATAGGCCAGCTTTCAGGTAAATCGTCCATTCGGTTGACATTTCTTTCACTGTAGATGGTTGTCGCTCTTGTTATCCATGTGGAACGTGTAAGAAGCTGCTTGCGAAATTTCTAATTGGGCGTCTGCAGTTCCGTATGATTCGCATTACTTTGTGGATCCAAGAACCAGTCACACTGGTCCATAAGCATAGCAAGCAATGAAATGGTAAAATATACTGGGAGGGAGTGAGGGTGTTAGCGGATGCGTTCGATTGAAACATGTAAGCAAGCAACAAGATTGAAATGCATAAAGAGGGTTCAGTAATCTTACAGATATGTTCGACCTTGCATGCGACGCTGTCATGTGAGCGAACGTATCAATCTGTTGGCGCAGATAATAGCCCAGTCTTTACCTAACTGTTAGCGTATTCTAATCTCGCCTAGTAGGGCGGGCAAGGCTTTCATTGTGAGCTATCAAATCATCTCCCAGCCGTTTCACGTCTACTTCTGACCGACAGCGGTAGCACTGAACAACATATCTGGCAGGCCATCCAACTACATTCTGAGTATGTTGCTTAACCAACCTACCTAACCTTTTTACCATCCCAGTGGTCGGGTACGAAGCCGGAGATTCTCAAGATAATTGGGATAGAAGAAGCCTGAGTCAACCTTACATAACCACATACTCTGCACTAGGAGCGGGCATACAGTGATCTCATTGGAACTGCTCTACGGAAGAGGCAGTCCTGTATAGCATGACGGACATCCTAGTCAAAACTAGTCCGTAGGTCCAAAAATACTACGATCATTATTTGGTAAAAAGGGTGTTGGTGCCCCAGTGGTTGTCTCATGCTGAAGGTACGCGTAATACTTCCAGTACCATGTCGAAACTCCATCTGATTTCCCAGTATTTGTTTTGTTTGCAGTTAAGATGTCCTATCTTGAGGCGCATGAATACACTGGATCACGCATGCAGTAGTTTGGCGGCAGACAAATAATGAAACTTCGATATTACCTATCAGGGTGAACACCCGTTATTATGTGTGTAAACTATACTGTGTTACATAGTTCGAGCCTAAATAACAGAAAATGCAGCACACTACTAGTGTCTGTCTATTACGCTGTCGAAGTGTGAGTAATTGTAATGTTTACAAAGTGTATCTGAAAGCATAAGGAAATGGAATGGACCCCCCTTAAGTAGATTCGTCTTGTTTGTTTGTTGTATGCCTTAACCTCGTAGTACCGAACCTCGGTTGTCTGGAATGTTTGTGTGTACCGTTCGGCTGTTTGGTCGTATCAACACCATACATGTATCGAACGGGAATCTATGACGCACTTATTACTGGACTATGTTCGTTTCGACCGTTCCGACTTTTTGTCCGTTGTTTTCCGCCTACTGTGGCGTTTGACTGGCCCGTGCTGTAAAGGCTGGATAGGGGTTTGAGTCGCAAATGTTGAGTTAATCAGTTCAGCTTCAGAGTCCGTTTGTTTTTCTGTTGTTCTTACTCAGGGGTTGACTTCTATGACCGTTGCTTCATCATCATCATAGACAACAATACATCAGTGGTTCACACTATTGCTTAACTGCCACACAACCATGAAGAAAAAGCAAACCCTGTATAGGAAAAGGGAGAAGGAAAAAAGGGGACGTTGCTTCAGTTGTTTACAGTGGGTTTCATGAAACCTTTGGTAAATCCAATTTAAGTGAGCTTTATTCTGACTCAAACTTATCCAATAGATTTGTTATTCTGTTCCTGCCCTCCTACTGAGCCAGTGAGCATCCTTTTGCAAATCGATTAAGTTATTCCCATTCTTTTCCACGGTGTTTTCGAATTGCGTTCCTACACGCATCATCTTAGTAATTCAAATCGGCTGAAATTTTGTAAGGAGCGATCCGCTGTAATAGAATCGCCAAAGCTAATATTAGGACATACTTGGGTCCCCTAATCGAGCTGCTCTATCAACCTATTTGGAACAAACCAGTGTTGAGTTACTTCGTTGTATAATTTTAGCCTAGTATTTTATTTGTGTGATTGTCTCAATTTCCATTTATGCTCACTTCGTAGTCAGTGCCAAGCCTGTTGGAAATGAGTGGAGGAATTCGTTGTTTATCAACTTGGCGGACATTGAGCACTTATGGGTTGCGCGTGATTTTTGCGTATCATTTTTCGCGTAATATTGAGAATGAGGCGAAAATTCGAGCACTTTTAAAATCCTCTACAAAGTTTACGTTTAACTTTCCACTCCCTCCTTAAAATTAACTATTACTTTTTTAAGTTTTCGTTGTTAAGCAAGTATTTAGAAATTGTACTTGAGTTGAATCAGTCAATGGTAGAACATCTAGTTTGAGCTTAATCGCCGGTATGGAGTTCAAACAGAATTTCGGTATGATTACAGCATACGTTGAAGGCAAGAAGGTAGGATCGTAATCGTTCCACTTAATGTTCAGGTACCCGGTAGTTTATTTGAATCAACCGACTGGGATTTACATGCTGACATGTATCCTCAAAATTTTGGAATAGTATCGCTTATTGTTATCCTTCTAACTTCTTGTTGGACGATATTTTGTTGCTGTTTCGCTAAACTGCGTTTCAGTGTGATCAGCATATTCTTCTTCTCGATAGCAGCATACCTAATAAATAAACTTTGGTGGTATATTATGCATACTCCTGATCCTGGATCGCCATGTTACAATGGGGAAGGTTCTCTGTGACTGTGGGTGAAGGGTGCGCCAGATAACATCAACTGGTGAGTCGCGTTTGCAAGCCACATTGACGTCAACACTTGGTTTTTAGTTGAATCACAAAGTCGTTATGGATAAAACAAACTCGTACACCTTCCTTCCTCCGCCTTCCAACTCACCAACACCCACTTCAGTCAGGTTGAGCATGTATGCGCAGCTTCTCCAAACCGCACGTTTGAGCCACGGTCTCGTAATGAATACTTCCTCTCTGTAATCTTGTTCACTTCCGAGTTTTATTCGACATTTGTTCCACATCCTCTTAAACTGTCCCGTTCTGGTAGTGAATCTTCCAAAAAGAGATGATTTAAGTTGACTTATCGACATCTATGATTAGGTTCTTTCCTCCATTTCGAACTGTCTCGAGGCCCTACACACCAACTGTAACGTGCACTTTCATTACGGGTACACACTGAAAGTAGCGCATTACCTGCGTCGTACCTTTTGACCTGTCAGCTGTTGTGAGCATATTCGGTTCTATGATGCACTATGTGAATTCCTTCCTAACAGTAGCAAAGCTTCTTCTCATAATCAAGTTGCTGTGGTGATCTCAGATTAATATACCCTCGTGCTGCTATCTGTGGTTCAACAAAGGTGCTCTTGGTAGCGTCCCACAGTCAAAACAGAGGTGTGTAGTATCCTGATAATTGAACTTATATTTCGGCGTCTGCTACCTCGGTGGATCTAAGAGTGTTTACAACCAATTTGATCATAAAATCTGATATTAAAGCCTTACACTGTCAGAACAACTTTTACTCTGATCCGCTGTTGCTTCCTCGATGCGTTGTTTCAGTGGCAACTATCAGCTGGTCATTTGTTGCTTGAGAACAAGATATTCAAGTTTTTTTGAAACGTAGCCCTTATGAGGGACGTTTGCTTTTAAAACCCATTTAGCCTCTCGTTCAAGTCGCTTTAGGAAGTTGTGAGTGGCTAGATTCAGTGGCGCCTTTTCGTTTTCCTGTTGAACTCTATGGAATAAGGGTACTGTGATAATGGGGACAATAAAAGCTACAAGAAAACTGTCTTACAAATATCCTCTTATCCTCTCATGCTACTCAGTTGCCTGTTTATGATCAAATGTTGCTTGTAAGATTTAAGCTAAGTTAGCCGTGGATACTTGAGCACATACTCTTGGGGGTTTCGATTTTCGTGCCTCCTCTTCCCCCCTCCTTTCTTTTCTCATTACTAGGAATATACTTATTCATTTTTTATGTACACGCTTCGTTGTTTGACTGTATACCGATTGAATGCTGGCCAGCTAATTTAATGTAACTTTTCTGGACGGTGGTTGACTGTCCACTCGTTTCTCAATAGCAGTATCAGACCTAGTGAATAGACTCGCTTTTCTCATCTTATCATTGCAACCTCTTCAGTTAAGAACTTCAGGGTTTGAAGACTCGCACATTCAAACGATGTAAACGTTGATCCGAACAATTGGATTATCGTTGCTGTTTTGCTGATTCATGATGATAACATGCACCTTAGCCGATCACTAAACGAATGCTCATTCAGCTCGGCGATTCTATATCAGGTCATTTTATTGAGACTAAAATGGTTTTCACATAAGATCAAATACTGTACTTCGAAGGGGGGCTTTTGTGGCTGGAGAATTGCTATCATGCAACAGATTGGTTGCGTGCAGCCTGGGATTTTATCCAGTCGCGTAGGAGTGGATAAGATGTAAATAAGATATATGGGAACTCAAGATATCTACTAGTAGATCAGCCATTGTCTTAATTGGGTTCGGATTAGGATAAAAAAGCACAGTATGTGAAAACTAATATTTCAGAGAGTGCCCTTCAGTTGGTTTTCTGTGTTACGCGACTCAAAACCTGTCGATCATGGGCTGTCTTTTTGTCGCCTCTAGCTGGAGGATCTTTTGCTCATTATGTAAACGAGTTAGTTGAGTCAACACTTTCAGCTGTTCAGCCTTCAAGTCAGAATCTCTAATATCCTCTATGCATTTAACTTCTTACAAGGCCACTTTTACATAGTATCGCCCATATTTTCCAACGCTCACTTTTTGGCGTTGCTTTGATGTAGCTGTGGGAACAACAGTATTGCTGAATGACCATTAAGTCATATTATTTTGGCGTAAATCCCATTTCTAACTTGCCAGGCTAGTGTAAGAGGATTATCCGCGAATAGATTTGTTTTAAGTTGCCGTGTAAACAAAAAGGTTCTGATCCAATAGGATTGCTTTGTTGTTTTTCCCTGAAGGGACGGTTCGTCCCAAACCCAAAGGTGCTCCCACTAGGATTCTCAGTGGTTTGCTTGTTCAGTGGGGTTGCCTCCTGAAGGCGTTATGTATAGGTTACATATCTACTGCTATTTATTAACACTAGAGGTGGAATTGCAACAACTTTTTTCAGTTTAATTTCAGTTTAATTCCTTTGAACTAAGTTGCTTATGAAAGTTCTTCGGTTCCTCGTTAAATATCCACGTCTATCCGTTCGTTTTATTTCCTCCGTCTGTTTCAGATACTTATTGATTACCGTGGGGGTGTTTTACATAAAGTGTTCCGAGTTCTCCAGGAGAGAAATCATGCGAGATTTGGTTGAAATGTGCTGGGGTGTTCAGCATCCCATCCGTGGTTTGTTTCTACGAAGTTACTTGTTACATGCACTCAGAACAGAACTGCTTCCTATTGCTGAGGTACTAACTATTTTCTTGTTGTTTGTCTTTGCTTGTTAAAATTTGTCAGTGTTCAGTAACTGGCACTGTCGACATAATTGGCAGTTTCGGAACCGCTTACAGTTATTTTAATTGTGAGTGCCCATCTGTATGAAAGTGCGCAGAAAAGTCTCCCACCTTGATCATATCTTCAAATTGGGCCATGCTGAGCAGTCTTGTGAATACTGCATTCAGCGAGCCTTAGGTGCGGAATGGACAAATGATGACGACGTAGGGATACAAAGACAGCTGCTAGCGGGCGTTTGTCTACCAGAACAGAACTCCGACGACTCACAAGGAATTTACTTGGAGACTCTAGATGAGATGGCGGCTAATCGGATTCAGTGGTGTAGCTGTCGCGTTTCTGGTACTAAATTGTCTTCGAAGTACGGATAGCTAATGAGACGGGGCAGTACAAGCCACAGGTAGCTACTCTGTAAATATAGTTTCACCGGGTCGTCTGTTTGCAAGGTGACGGCGACCCTTTGCTGTTGAGTTTTTGAGCTTAAATTTATTTTTATTAGTTCATTTATGTCCCTACCCCCTCACTTGTGGGCTAGAGTCCTTTTTTTCTTCATATGATTGTATGACGCTCAAACAGGCGTCAGCCATAGATGCAGTCAATCATGATTTCTATAGGGGGTATGTGCAATTGTCTGTGCCGACTCTTTGTTTATCAGGTGGTTCTAAAAGTTCATTCATTTTTACACGCAAAGCTTGAGAATGCTCTACCCAGCTGAACTTAAGCTTCCAGCCCATTGCACTACAACTTCACTGTAATTGTAGCGCTATTTTGGAAAACTGTGCTGGAGTAATTCAGAAGGTTATCACCAAGCAGCAATTAGGATTTTTTTTCTTCAGGTGTGGATCATGCATGAGTAAAGTTCTAGGAGATCCATGTCTTCCAAGTCATCATGCAGGCACACGTTCCACTTTTCAACACAAGTGAAAAATACTTGTCGGAAAAGATCCTTTTTTCTTCCGTAGCGAGGTGCACAATAGTGAACCTCTTTTGTTTAAAGGATCCATCACTTTCAACAACACCAATCGATCGACTTCTTCCCTATTGTCCACATCTGCCTTTTATCAGTGTTGTGTGAAACTTCGGGCTTTTTTGTTTGAATCAATGCTTACATTAGTAACTCCAAGCAGTTGTGTGCTATCACCTGTTCAACTTGGGGGTCGACGAATGCCCGGGGCATCTTTGAGACAAACATCTCCAAACTTGAACCTCTTAAATCCTTTTCGCGCGGGCGTGCTGAAAGTTGCACGCATGCTTTGAGTAGTCTCAGCGGCTTGATGTTTGGGTTCGACTTCATAAAGTACCGGATTGCGAAATTGCTGCTTCTCCATATCAGTTTACAAGGCTAAAATATGCCAGCAAAAATTCAGCTGAATGTTTACATCTCCTTTTAAAGGAACAGAGTGGAAAACGGAATAGTATACAACATGCCCAGCCTAGTCCTTCGTAGTTAGGTATTTCGGTATGTCAAAGTGATCAACTACGGAAACCTCATGAACCTGTAGGATAATCTAGTATTTGTGTGACGAAAGTGTGCCGATGAATTTAAGTGTTTTTGCTGTGCTTAATGAACGAGTTAAGGTCGATTCGAATTCCATCATGTCTTTGTCTCACCTGTTCGAAGTTGATATGCTGCATCATTATCATCTCTTATTTATAAATTTTTCGTGCCTGAAGAAACGTGGATGTCAAGTGTCTTATTTACATAAACCTACTAACATCGAAATCAGTTCATTCTTTCTTTATGAATTTTCAATATACCGTTTTTGTCAAAGGATCCCTTGCCTTCTGTGACGGACAATGCTGATGGAAAAGGTCCAATTTATAGCTCAGGTAGTGGTCCAGACTTAGACAAGGGTTCAGCCGATTGCAACTCCACACTTCCGCCGGTCAACACACAGGGAACAATTTCTGATAGCATTGAATTTCTGTTGCGAAATTTCACGGAAATGAATAAACTGTGGGTACGATTGCAACATCAGGGTCATTCACGTGATCGCGAACGGCGAGAACAAGAGCGACGGGAACTGCGACTTCTAGTGGGAACTAATCTGAATCGTCTCTCTCAGCTAGATACGATTGACGTGGCTCGTTATCAACAGGTTAGTGTACAGTTTATCGTCTTGTCGTTAAATTCCAGTCGGCTTATCACTTTGTAGTAGAAACATGTGACTGTTTGGTCCTCCCTACTACTCTTTCAATGCTTTTTTTGTCCTGCGTGTTACTCTTGTTGCTGCTGTAAGAGCGTCAGTCGTTATCAGTTCTTGACTGCATATCCTGTGTAAATGTTACCTTTTCTGCCTATGGTTCACATTGATCTATATTGTCCAGTGGTTCGAAAGTGCTCAAGAGGCGGAAATAGTGGTCAGAAATTCAGCATCCAACAGTGCGCTTCCTCACCGCTAGTTGATGAGTGGGATGAAACGAACCCAATGTTTCAGATACTCTCAGGGTTAAGCAGGATTTGTGTTCGTCCAGATTTCTAATCTCCGGTTCCTTTTGATCACCGAACTTTCCCATGCATATTACAGATCAAATCAGAGATTGTAGGGTGACTGAATTCCCATGTTGATTCATATCTTTCTTTATGTTCGTAACGAGGTTATGGGGTTAGCGGCTGTTCAGTTGAGTAAATTGATTAAGTCTCGCTTGCCCGTTTGAGCTTCTCATGGTCATTCAACTCGCTAGTTGGAAACGCCATGGGAGATGATAGCTTCTCTTAGTCAACGAGTTGTCCACATCGTAACATTTCTGGTTCTCTTGCTTAGCCCTGTGTTATCTATTTTTGTCGTGCGTGGTAACTTTTTCTTTCTAGGTTATTTCACGCCACTTTTGCAATAAGCGGTGGTATGAGCCACATTAGCTTCTGGTCAGGATCATGGTCATTGTAGATTAAAAAAGAAAATGTTAAGCAGACCATGGTGTAGTTCTTGTAAGACTTGTTGAGAAAGTCGGCCATTGCTGGAGTGCGAATCAAAGTAAAAGTTAGAAAAAGATGGAAAGTTGCTTGGGTAGTAGAGAATAATCTCAATCACAGTCTAACGAGCACGTACCGATTTTTGTTCTGCATACAAGAAACCACTGCTAACTAGAGACAACTAAACAATATCGAGTAATGGTTTTGATGTCCAAGCTAACCGAAAATTCAGCTTGGATACTCCAGCGTGTCCGTCGAGCCCACGCTTGGGTTCCTTAATTAATCGCATCATGGGAGACTCTTGTAAGTTGTTCCATATTGCACCACTGCAGACGCCGAACGATGGTTGCGTACAGGTTGAGCGTCCTATCTAATGTAATAGTATCATCAGGTTACCTCTGCGATGATACTTGTTGCTAAACTGGACAGCTTTGCGAGGAGTAGTACGTTTGGTAGGATCCTCTATGTGCTAAAATCGGGTCGCCTGTAACAGGCCAGTATAAAATTAAAAAGATGGAAAGCTGGTCATTCTTCCTTACGTTGATAATCTTGGTGATTTCCTGCTCAGCGTTACGTTATTCACGAGATTCAGGCAGCAAGGCCAGTTTGAGAACACACTAGATTTCACACTAAAACGTCGTAAAAAATCTGGTTAGCAGTCTAGTAATCGTATTAACCTTCTTGTTCACTGTAGTATAGATTGGAAATAGGCTAAAACTATTTCTCTCGAGCCTCGTTCGCATGCGTTGCACGAACTTTCCTAGATGAAAGCAAGATACTTAATCCGCCCCCGTCTCTTCAACCTATTGTCTAAACTCCAGTCGATTAGAATTCGTTGTGCTTGTTAACCTCTTTTCATAGACTGCACATATCCGCGTATTCTCTGCCCTGCCGATGTGAGCCACGTTCACTGGTTTCAACATTACATGATTTCTGTTGGTCCCCTCTACCACGTTCGAGATCGTATTGTTGTATGACAAGCAGCCTCGTTTGTGAGTAGGGTAGTGCGTACATTCGGGGGCTAAAGTGCAAACCTGAAAACCAGAAAAACGATGGGTCAGAAGCGACTACCGGAATAGTGTACGCACTATGGGGGAAGTCCCACCAGGGCGAATGACAACGCACTACTACCCAATTTCTGTGTATGCATGTCGGCCGTGCAAATGAGTGTACCTGTTCGTAATCCTTTGTTTTAACGTAACCTGTACGGGATTTCGTGCAATGAACAAGTTTGCGGGCCAAGCAACTTTTGCGGTCACAACAGCATTACTGCAGCTTCATTCACTTCCGTTCTTTTTGCGCAGCGTTGGCATTTGTCTGACCCTTTTGTTATACTGTTGAACCCCACGCTGGGCCCGGGGTGAATTGAGGCTTGTACTTTGTTTATGCAGTAATCGTTGTATCGACATTGCCGTTTTTTCCACGATCATCATTCCTTGTCATTTCATGGTCGTGGAAGTTGGCCGCGTTACTCAACCTCCATCTGGTGAACGTTACAAGTAATCATTTCTTGTCTCCGGCAAAATATTCCACAACGAGTGTTGCGAACAGTGTTGTATATTTGGTTGTATACAAGGGCATCTGGTTGTTTGTAGCCAAGCAGTACATAACATTCGAGACTTTTCAGTCTGTTACATTCTCTACGATGCACTAATTTTCCATACCGTCAACGCACTACGTAAGCTGGACGTTCACGAATCGTAGGATTCTGAATCAGACTAGAATGAACAACAGTGATCTGAGTATCGAGTCTTGTGATACACTGCTGTTAACGCAGTATCAATCAGAAGGTGCACAACTCCTAGTGGAGCTAGTGGAACCGTTATCTTTGAGGTAATCAGTGAGCCACAGTAGTATCGAATAAATTGTGCTATGCATACTATTAGATAGTCACCTCGGTCGAATGTCTTGAAGAAGTACAAATGGATAACCGGCTCGTGCGCATCAATCGTCTTTGCCAGTTCTTCCTCAGCAGTAACTAGATTGGGAACAAAAATTCCTTCCAGACCCCATGCTGATGATTAGACCACTGTTATAATCGTACTGCCTAAGTACTTGTTGCTTGTAAATTTCAGCTTATGACCTGTGGTAATCGGTGTCTGCCTATATCTTGCTTGCCGCAACCTAATTTCAGCTCTTATATGTAATACGATGCTACCATGCCGCATACATGTTATCTGATGTTATCAAGCTGTCCTACCTTCGTGCATCCACGTAATGTTGTTTGTACTCCTTCTCCTGTTCCCTCTCTCAGCAAGTCTTGCCTTTCATTCTGGAGCAACTAATCGAGTGTCGTGATGTTATTGCTCAGGAATATCTTATGGATGTTATCATTCAGGTAAGTAAGACGATAAACTGTTCAAATCCTGGTTATTCCGATTATTCCGCCTGCATTCTAACAATACTTGCAACCGAACTGTGTGCATGCCTCTTACTATCAATATTTCGATGGTTAACGGACGCCGAACTGTCGTACAACCAAATGCGAGTCCCCAGTTTTGGAATAGAAGACAGAAGCGTGGGACCTAGTTCCTAAGACTAACCAATTTGCTTAAACTCGCTCGATCGGGAATTAGGTAACCACACCGTCTAACCAAATAACCGAGTTGTGTTTGACAATGAAGCTACACCTACAAGACAGTTTTCTTGTTCTCCATTACCGTGCCTCATTAATTGCCGTTACTTCACAACCAACCAAGTCAAATTACGATACCATTGACGCCAATGAACTCCACTAGTTGCTTTGTTCTTTATCATTTCCAGCCAGAGTTCGCATGGTCTTTAACCCGGGATACCTTCGCGACCTGAAGTTCCTAATTTATTATACTATCGTTCAAGAGCCAGTGGCGATCGTTTGTGTGACAAAGACACTCGTTTAGGAGCCAAGAATTATCTTATAGTATCTAACGCTGATTCCTGAACGATTCCCCTTAACCGCTACACTGCGGCTCTGCTGTTGAGCGACTAACATAGATTCCCAAATGACTAACCAGTTTGCCACCTCGTGTTCTAATTTAGTGTGCTAAAGGCTCTGTGTGTCAAAATTATATTCCTTAATTCTCTAATCGTTTATTCCTTAAGGTCATCTGATGCGTTCGATTTGAACGCAAACTTCGGTGACCGGAGACTTCAATGCGCTTGGTATGCTTAACCTTGAAACTTCACGTTTTAGTCCGTAGGGTGAAATTGTCTCAGCTGTAATCTTACAAACGCGAACCATGATTTTACGTGACAAGGAATTTCGGTTTTTGTATTATTGCTGTTAATTGACCAAGGTGTCTCTACATAGAATTTGACAGTCCTGATACTGGTGTGGTTGAATGTTTACTTTTCCATGGTTTACTGTGGCGCTATGAATGTTTTTGTTTGTTCTATCGTTTGTAGGTCTTTCCTGACGAATTCCATCTTGCCACACTGCCTTTGCAGCTCAACACATGTAGTCGTCTCCAACCCGGTGTGAGGCTGCGACCGATAATTTGTGGCTTAATAGAACGGTTTGTTCAACGTTACATGCAGTTGCACCCGTAATGTTTGTTTTTATTGTGTTCCCAAGTTCTGCACCTCAATACTTGCAGTCATCTTTGGTGGGGCATGTTTTTCTGATTAATCGAACAGTTTATCGTACACACTTCGTAACTTGGGGTTAACCTTAACATACTTTTCGTATGGCAACGCAGTCTAATGTAGTCTGGTGCTAACAACTTCTTTGTGCGTTGGACGTGTGATGACAGTGACTGTACCTGCTTGTTTGACTTCGATCAACTTATGTGAACGAGAGTCACTGGTATGGTGTAGGCCAAATAAACACGAACTGCATGTACTCGGTTGTTATGTTACTCTTACTAAACATAACCAACACTACCACCCAATTTTCCTCTTTTTTTTTCGCTGACGTAGTGTATCTCGAATAAGGTACAGCCGAGTAGTCAGAGATGTAGTTGGCTTCAACTTGATTACCGTTCATAGTGAACGATAACTTCTGCGTTTCGGCTACCATAGATGTTAACATGTTGCAGTTGGGTACACTCGGTCTCGGTTTCACGCTTGTTATAATTGAAATTCTCGGTGACAAGGACATCCGACAATCAATTATGCAGTTGCGGGTTCGAACCCGGCTGTGGTTTTTCCCGTCCAGCTTTGGACAGCTCGACAGCCAGAAGTTGCTCTAGTATGTTTGCTTGACTTCGGAAAGTTTGCGTTAGAACTGCGAATTGGTGGCGAATAGTATAATTATGGACTGTCTAGTGTGACAATCACTCCTCTCTTGACATGACAGGATTCTCTGTTGTTAATTTGGGTCAACGGTCGATTTGCCGGAATAGCAAGCACAAAAGCCAAAAGCTGTTGTTACGTATAAATGACTGCTAACATCAGGAATTAGTCTGGCGTCGGGGAAGTCGTGTATCATACACATGGTATACGCATAATTGATGGCATTCGTTTCCGCGTTATTCTGTCACAGTGGCCGAACCCAAAGAACAGCCGGGCATAAACGTCACCACTAGTCGCTTGCGCTACATCACTTTCCATTCTAGAAACATACACGGTGTCCAATGTAAAGGAGTAGATCCGGAATGCGCGTGAGTGGAGGCCGTTGTAGTCCAGCCGGTCAACGCATGTTAGCTTGATAACAGGTTAGTTTGAAAGCAAAATCCCTTTCTCGCGGAGACAAAAAGATGGAAAATCCAGTGATAAATTCTCAGCTGGATGAACGAACGGGTATTGAGAACATAAGTCAAGATAAGTCTCAATGTAGCGGTAGATATTGGTTCATTCCAGTCAACATCAGGAGGGTAAATTAACCCTGAAAATCCAAACAAACCTTTCAAAGTAAGCTGCACCAACAAAATTGAGAGGAAAAGAGCGAGTAGATTGCCAAATGACGGCATCCCTGTATAGTGCAATTGAAAAATATATTGTTCAGCTAGCTTATCTGTGCCTGCTGCAATTACTTTCTCTTTGTTGGTGATTCTCTGTGGGTACGTTGATGAAGACAATTCAAGACCGCCAGCACTTCTCCGCAGCGACATTTGATCACGTTGTTATGACCTGAAGCGCATATAGCTTCTTCACAGATCACACGTTTGTATTCACTTCCGCATCGCCGTCGATTATTGAACTTTCGGACTTTCGTTCATATTACACTCCTCTAGGCTGTCCGGACTGTCCTTCTGTAATATAGCACCTACATACGTACATGCGTAAGCGGTCATAAATTTGTCTAAGGGGTGATGTGACTCGACTTGTTGTTCACCACAGCGGCCTCTGTTCGGCGTCTTCTTCACTGCCGGTCTGAACAGTATCTGTACTTCCGACGTCACGATTATAACTTTTCTCACCACAATGAATCCGCTGCTGTGCGATTTTTAGCCGGGGTTGCCGCTTACTAGCATGTGATAATCGGTTTATGTAGATTTTCGTCGTTTTTAACCAACATTAATCAACCTTTGTGCCAACTTAGAACTAGTCACGGGTGCATTGCGTTTGTTCTATGTTTCGAGGTGATTGACGGCAGCCCGTAGGCTAATTACGATTTTTTAGTGTCTTTGTGGACAAATGCGTACCAACATGCTCTTGTGCCCGACTAGCCTGGCTTGTCCTGTGTAGTGATGGCTGGAGTCGGTGGACGTTAGTGCAGCCCACAGACAAGTTGCAGAAGTCGAAACAGAAGCCGGGCAAAGTCTATGGCGTAGTTGGTCTATATCGTATCACCATCGGCTGAAAATGTTGAGTGGTCAGCAAGCAGTGACCACGAGTTAGCGATCTCCATCAGCCAAAAGACAACGACCACAGTCCAGAAAACGGTCATCTTCGGTGGGAAGACAATACTTACTATGTGGGACTTTCAAACAAGGTCGAATTGTCAGGAAGACTTTAATTTGTCATCTCCTCCCGTGTAAATCCAGTTAATAATGTCGGTTTGTAGCATTTTATTTGCGGATACTGATGACCGATTCACTACAATACGTTGAAACAGGCCAGCCACTCTCACTCGGAACGCCAAATCTGTAATCAACTGAGAATGACTTTCTGCTTATCCCATCTGATGTGAGCTGTCACTGAGCTTCGGAGGGAGGGATTCTCATTTGATAGAGAGTCATCAGACGTTTATCTGAATTCTTTCCCTTTCGTTGGATTTGTGTTTATTCGCAACCGTTCTGTGATCTTGAATTCATTCCTAAATTTTCCAGTTTCACTTTTCACTCCGCGCGCACGCCTGCGGTAGCCAGGTCTCCTAAGCTTTATGTCACTTGACAGTTTGATTATCATAGTGTGGTATGTTTTGGCATTCAAGTGCGAAGTGCTCATTCAAGACTTACAGAGGCCGGTGCGTGCTGTCACTTTGGATAATGATTTTGGTTTAGTCGAAGGTCGTACTTATCCCGGGAGTTGTATCACAGCCGATGGTGGGTGGGAAATTTACTAACGTATCGCTTAAGCTCGGTCACCGTTTGCTTACCTAAGACAGCTCTGGCACAGGCGTTACATCCGTCTCTCGTTAGTTATATAACGCGACTGTACACGCGGTAGGGTCTTCGATTACACGACCTTCCACTCTGCTTTCGTGATGGTCATCGTTGTCTTTGTGGCATTCTTCATGCGTTGACAGTTCCACGTGGACAACGCCGAGCTTCGGTGGCTTTTGTTGAGAATGGATAGGCGCCCTTCGCGTGAAATGGTTTCATTACGTTAGTTAAAGGTGATTGCTACATTTTTTCGGTCTCGCACACCTGTTTTATTAAAAGTACATATTCAAGTTGACCATCGCTCACGTTTGATCGCAGCCTTCGCATTCAGACAGACTTTCCAGCCTGCCTCTTTCGAAAAGAAGCACTAGACTCGAGTTTCGCTCTCATTAGAGCTCACCAGTAGTGCACATCCTTGCCACGGCCGGGATTTGAACTCCGGCCATTCCAATCATGAGGCAACCGTGTTCACGACCGCGCCATTGACCTCACATTAGGCACGACCGAATTATCAAATCTGAACGCTCAACCAGTCTCGCTTGTGACCCATGATCAGGATGCCCGGTTGTCTCGAGAGAAGACACAGTTACTGCCTGTTAACTCCAGTCGATAACCCCGCGATTAGGACTTCCGAGACAGGTCGAGATCACTGATCTCATTAGACCCGCTAGGCGTTATCGATTGGAGTTAACAGGCAGTAACTGTGTCTTCTCTCGAGACAACCGGGCATCCTGATCATGGGTCACAAGCGAGACTGGTTGAGCGTTCAGATTTGATAATTCGGTCGTGCCTAATGTGAGGTCAATGGCGCGGTCGTGAACACGGTTGCCTCATGATTGGAATGGCCGAAGTTCAAATCCCGGCCGTGGCAAGGATGTGCACTACTGACGAGCTCTAATGAGAGCGAAACTCGAGTCTAGTGCTTCTTTTCGAAAGAGGCAGGCTGGAAAGTCTGTCTGAATGCGGAGGCTGCGATCGAATGTGAGTGGTGGTCAACTTGAAAATAAACCAAATCCCCGATTACCATCAGTAATCCAAAAGTACATTTGTTACATAAATTTAACCTAGCACTCTGTTATGTGTATTCTGTAATACTGCTGATTATAAGTACAATAATATAATGCTTTCGAAAGCACCGATCAATCGTCTTTCTCATTATCGTCTCACAGCCTCTCGCAGTATGCGATTCGAGGAGGAAGCAACGGACGGTCGTTGTCTATCCCTGTCTACTTGCTGGATACACCTGATCCAGTTTCCTGTAACGGTGTTAAACAATCTGATGAAACGGGTACATCGACGGATCAGCCGGCGTCTCCAAAACTGCGCATGGTCAACGCGGATCTTTTCACCGTGTTTTTCGATGGACTCTGCTCCATACTAAAATCGAGACTGACACTCAGCGAACGAGCTGTTGAGGACACAAACACTGATAACCACTCCTCCATGTCGATCATGAACAATGGCCTTCCACCGGAAGACATTCCAGCTATGTATTCGTCTCTGGTTCATTTAGCCATGGTCCTGTTTCCAAACACGTCCTCGGCCCTGGTGGACGCCTGTTTAAATTCTGTGGCAAAGCTGTTGGAACGTCTCCGAATCACCTTGTGAGTCCACACTGAACGGAGTGGGCATACATTACTCCTCTCATTTTTATTTCGCAAATAGATAACAGTCACAAGCAAGCCACACTGCGGAAAAAGCGTGCTGCCTCCGATGGAAGTGCAAATTGAAATTAAGTGACGAAAAAGCTTTCGAGAAGGTTAAAAACTCGTTAAGGAAAATGATCGGCTTCCGGGAAACGTGTTTGCCGCATTGATCTGGCTGAATTAAGCTCACTATACTCAACTGTAACTCCATGATGTAAGGATTCCTATCCTTCTTTCATACTCTACTTAGTTCTGAGTAAATTGGTTATACCTTGGCATTTTGTGCCCACAGCCCTAAGTGAAACTTGCTGGTAAGCAACGTGCTGGTAAAGTGCTCCTCTTTACGACTACCTGTTTCATAAAAAAACACTCCCTTTATGCATCTGCTTCTTAAATTGTTGTGGATTCCATGGAAAGCGTGCAATTTTGAAATGCCAGTCCTCTAACTCATACAGCAGCCTTCAATGTAATCATTCATAATGAGGTAGCTACCGTTTTGATTGTGTACACGTAGCAGTCAACTGTGTGAAACCAAGGGTCGCAGTTCCACCTCGTAGCGTTTTTCAACCATGTGTGAACAAGCTATCCACCTAAATTGGATGCTTCAGCAAGCCTGCTCAAATGTCCGACCTTTGCTGTGCAAGTAACAAGTAGTCATGGGCCTACCCCGCGTAACTTGAGCGGTTGATGGACAGAATATGACTGTGATCCTATGTACCATTTGATCATTGTTTGTTGTAGTGGACTCGTCAGATATGCATGCTTCGCAAGCTTGACGTCTGACACTGAGGTGGGTTACAACCGAAGTAAAGTTTCATGAGTACGCAAAATTGGGTAATTTTGCCAATTTTCTGTTTGCGAAGGCCGAACAGGCTCGAGGAAGTCAACGATGAAGAAGATTGGAACACATCAGTTGTACAGAGGATGAATTGGCTCAGATTATGTATACTGATGAGGCATATCTACTTGATGCCAAAATTCGTTGACCTTCAGTTTGGTTTAGTCGCCTTCCGAAAAGGGACAATCAGTATGAGGAGACACTTGATGCCTTTGTGATAAAACCGGAGTTGTGTGGGTATAGAACACCTAAAATATGCCAACTGATATACCATACGAGAACTAATCTCACACAGTTGGGATACGGGTGGAAGCAGCTTGTCTCTTCCTAAAATGGCCGTTTTTTGCATTTCTGTCGGAGTGGCGAATGAGCGCTGTGTTAATTTATGCCGATCGTCATCTCTGCTAATCAATGCATCAGAAAGTGACACGCCTTGAAAAGAATGGTTGATAATCCAGGCTTGATTAGCTTGCACAAAATCCCCAATTAATGCAGTCCTGGGACAACGTAGCATGTGATATGTTAGATCAAGAAGCATTACAGTTCGAAAATCACTGACGGGCTGTTGCTCTAGCTAGGCACTCCTATTCCATTCAACATCGCAGTACAAAGAGCATTCCACCTGGTGATTGTCTGTCAGTTCACACAGTGTCCAAAGGGTTGGGCAGTTTCGATTTCCCATTAGTTCGCCTAGTTTAGGTGCATTGTACAGAACTGAATGAAGATGTGCAGAGATACTACCATTCCGTCGTATTATCACTTTACAGAATTCAGACTCCTGATATCAAGTGTCGACTTTCAGAATTTTACAGGCGACTTAAAAAACCTTCGATTTTACACGCTGATTTGTTGGCATCGCCAACTCAGTTGGCTTGCTAATGGCCACAAGTGAATGTTGCTTTTTTGCACGTCTCGAAAGTTTGTTTTGAACATGTGAATAAAATTCGTTGAAAGTTTGAAAATCAACCACTTCTAAAGCGTGATGATGTCTGTTTTATCTGCTCTCGAAGGTCCTCGTGGGGTAGTGGGGCTATTTGCTCGTGGTTAGGGCATTGCTGAACGCAGTAGTATTCACTGACCACAATGTTCCACTCAGGTGTTTGTATCAAGTTTTACTCCCCCTAGACTGTCTGCTAATCAAAGGTAACCACGGGTTGAAGCATTTGTCTGTATTGTGAGTTTAGATGTAGTCTCTTAAAGGGCGGCTTATCGTTAGAACTGTTTAGGAGACTAGACTCACGTAGTCCTAGGGAAAGTAATCTTTGTTTACGAAACGGCAGTTGTAACGAACAAATCTCAGGCGATACTGAAATTAACCGAAACAGGAACATAGCCTCAGCTTGGCGACACGCCATCGACCACGACATATTGCATGGTTCACAATCGTCTCCATCATGCGCGGACATTAATTGCTTGGTTTCCAATCTGACTGATTGCAATTTCTGATCTTAATTAAGGGTTTCATAGCCAGTTCCTGTGTCCAGGGATGGTGGTATTACACGTCCCGGTCTGCACAGATTGTATGGTTCTATTACCCTTAGTTCAAGCCTTGAACAGACTGTTGTTCACCTACCTACGTGAGACTGAAATCGATTGATTATTGTTTTCGAGTAGGCGTTTCATGAAAGACTCCAAGTTGTGTATTTTTGGGATTTTTTTCCGATTGTGTTTCTGCTTCCATGCTTCACAGATGTTATGACTACGTTCCCCGAAGCTCGTGGTTACACCTGTGTTTTGTCTGCACTCGATGAACTGTCAACCTCGACAAGAAATAGCTGTATATATCGGTCTAATTTGTTAAAACTTATGCCCGTGATACTTAAGTTTGTGTTGTTTTTACCCACTTATTCTTCACGTGATGCAGCATTTCTCCCGTCACTCCATTGTCTCGCGAACTATTAAACCTACTTCACTTGCCATTGGCTCGTCCGTCCAGCTACGTGAGTAGTGACAATACGGGATGCATGGGCGTCAGTGCACTCGCACACACCCAGTTTGGTGCTCTTGGCGAACTGCGAACGGTACTGAGTATGCCCGGATTCCGTCGCTTGGTCGCCCTACTTGACCCGAAAACAACCAAGTGTCGATTGGCTTGCAACTTGTTAGCAGGTGCCTTAGAATTTGAACAACGTCAACGACCTGTGCACAAGTCCCCTAGTGGTGAAACTGTACCCCCGAAATCATGCCGTTTGACGAGTGAGGCTGATGTGGATGGTCTGTTTGATTTGATTTCTGGTTTGATCGACCCAGACTACACTCCTATAGACGATCCGGACGAGTTTGTCGAAGTGCAGAATCTTGTAGCCGGTGCCATACATTTATTGGGCCCAGAACGGCGCATTGACGATCCTGGATTGTGTTATAGGCTGTTATGTAAAGCGCAAGTCTTTCTGTCGCAATCCAATCCAGCTGTCGTTCGACTCAATTTCCCTGCGCTCATTTTTGAGGTGAGTTGTGTTAACGAACTATAGTTACCTCGCTTTTCCATTGTTTCGGTACAAATCACTTAAGAAATGTCTGGTTATGAAGATCAGTTAACTGACCTTTAACATGTAATAGATGAGCAGTGCAAGCTTACACAAAATTGGCACCTGATTTCCAGAGAGATGACGGAGGCTTTAGCCGCTTTGCAAAAGCCGCATAGCTCTGTGTAACTGTCACTCATTACAATTAATCCTAATGACAGACGGTTTGGAACCTGATCGGACAGTACTGTGACTGTAGTATCTGTTCACTGCAGCGGTGATGGGAAATATTTTATATGAAAATTCAGAAGAAAATTAAAGGAGCTTGTATTCATCTGGAGGTAGATATGCCATGGATTGCGGTATACCTATTTATCGGATACTGTTTGCAACTAGTGATTTGTTTGACCACGAATATGTAATCGATGGCGCTTTCCGACCGCTCTCAGGGCCTCCGTAGTTCTTGACTATTACGTTGTCCTTGTCCAAATTTGAGTGATTCGTATGATTAATTTTGGACGCCGTAAATGTTCATTCGGTATAAGGGGTATAAGGGTGTAGTCAGGCAACACAACGTGTTCCTTTCGATGATTTAATCTACCATTCACATTCGAGACTTCTGGAACTGTTCATTAACGAGTGACCACATTGTTCATAACCTACTGTATGTGAGCTAATATATAAAAAGGAAATAATGGAGAGATGGGAATAAACTAAAACGACTAGAAAGTGAGTAAGACGAAACCTGGTGGTTAAGTTTTGTACATTTTAAGCTTAGATGTCTCAAGGAATTCAATGAATTGACTATCTTTAAGCACTGTACTCAGGCAAATTGCGTTTTCAAAACCACTAAGCATATCACACAAGCCGGAATTAGGAGGTACTTCTGACCCGAGCTGTTCGAAACCACACGATCCCTCGTTCACCCGTCTTCTAATAACAAACTAATTTTCATTTGGGTCACTTGTCTGTTCGTTCCTTGTTCATCCCGTAGGGTCTGCAGCTTATCCAGACCTATACCGAACTCGATCCGAAGCCGCCCGATTGGGATGAGAGCGTACAACAAGTGGTAACTTTTGTCCATCGCTGTATTACAAAACTGGTCGCCTCAGACGCCCCGGAACTTGCACTTCGTCTTTTCCTCCAAGCAGCTCTTGTTCTCGATCGTATTCCGTTCTCCAAACGCGAATCTATCACCTATGAGTTTATTTCACAGGCAGGTATTAATAATTGACTGTATTCTTTCTGCATCGTTCACGAAAATACACCGTTGGAATAACTAGTATATGTGCTTTGTGTCCATCGTGTAAGGTGTTTTTATAAGAAAATCTTGTCATACTGTCAAAATGATTTCCACAGTCACCCTCGAAAAAGTAACATGGATATTACTAACAGGTTTGCATAAGTAATCGTAGAAAAATATCGACAGGAAAACGATGTGGATCGATCTAAGTACCAAAAGAACTGTGAAAAACAGAGAAAGTGCAACGAATCAGAATGACTCCGTTTACTGTTGAAAAACGTGAGAAAGCCTGGCCTTCAGATCTGCATTTTTTTTAACGCTTATGGTTTACCAGAGTTACATTATATTTTTATTTGTAACCGTTTTCATTGTTAGTAGGAGTTTGTTACATGTTGAATCTGGATAAATTTTTATGCACTACACCTTGAAAAGCGGCGGCACTTACGTTTGGCATTTGGTTCATCTGCGAATAACACTCACAATCCAAATTGGTTCGTGTGCCTTCTGTTTTACGGCATGGTTTACCTTCCACATCAGTCGCTAGCTTATGCATGTGACTAGTGTTTGAAACGGCCGCATGGAATCTTCACCGAAATCGAACGTTTCTATCTAAAGTCAGTGTAACCGTAGCGGTTCTGGCAAACCGGTGCCACAGGGCTGCATAACCAGAAAAAACTTCAACTGGTTAGTCGGCAAGGTCTGTATCAGTTTTCAGTCGTAAAGGATTGTGTTGACCCTGATCGAATTTGCACCAACATCACTTCATTTTTACGCTTGTCGATGTTCGATTCTCATTCTAGGCCCTAACACTTTACGAGGAAGGCGTATCTGAGACTCGAGGCCAAATTAACGCGATTCGTCTGATCACCAGCACCTTGTGCCAAATGCGTGGCTTCTCCGAGGACAACCGGAATACATTACGCACTCAGTGTACTCGTGCCGCGGCTCATTTGCTGCGCAAGCACGATCAGAGCCGAGCGGTTGCGGCAGCAGCGCATCAGTTCTGGCCAGTGCGGATTATGGCGCGCGAGAATATTAAGCCCGCAATCATGGTTAGTCTATCGGAAAAGGCTGACAAATCACCGGCCGTAGTAGACTGTTCTGAACAGATCTCCGATGCGGACCTCGCTAAGGTGTGTTAATTTTTGTAGCTCGCCTATTTGATATAACAAAACCGTACCTGCTCATCTGCCAACTGCATCCTGTTCACACCACCTCGGCGCTGATGACGCCATCTATCTGTCGTATAGTTGCACGCTCGAACTTAGGACATCTCAAACATTCTTTTCCTGATTCAGCTGATCTGTCTATATTCGCTCTATGCATTACAAGAACACACGTCTAATAGTGTTGAAGGTGAATACGTCCAACTTTCCACCGGCTGCACGACTACTGTTCAATGTTTTCTCATGGTTAGTCCTGAACACCACACCCATCTGATGTGACAGACTGATTTGGGCTTCCTGCTGCTCTTGCATCTAAGCCTGCAATATTGTCACACTCCTGATTGTGTACTTATGCATGGTCAATTCCATGAAGTACAGGAGAGTTGTCATTTTTGTTGCAGTACTTCCCTGTTAAACTATTTAGAGCATGTGTTCTTAACGAAAGAACCAATCTCTTCGTTCAGTAGTTGACAGTAGCTACCAGCACATTATATTTGAGACGTCCTGAAGTGACCGTTTTCTATCCCAGGTTTGATATGTATTCGTACACATTTTGCGCGTGCTACACCCATTGAAATCAAGCCATCTTCCTCATTACAAGTCAAACATATTCTTGGATCATTTACGCTGAGTAGAGCTACTCGAAAGATTTACGTCCCCAATCGCGGGTCTATTTATTAACTATCTTTGGCGCAACTGCACTGTGCTGCTTCAGAATTGCGAAATTCTCCATCTCCTTCCACGCGCATGGTCACATTTTGGCTCATTTGCTCATTGATACAGTTTGAGCAGCTTGCACTATTTCTGATGGTGATGTTCACAATAGCGGTAGTGATATTCAGCAGCTTAGGTTTAAGAAGAATACTGGATTGTCGTTGAAGGGAACACTGTATATACGTTTCATTTCTCGCTGTAGTTCAGTAACTTGACGCCTCTGTGACATAGTTTATGTACAGACTTTCTGTGCTTGATTATGGTTGTTCCCGCCAATTGACCCGGAGCAAATGAATGAGCGCATCCGTCACCGTTTCCTTCACAATTCCATATACACGACTAATCGGTCAAATAATATCAACGTTTGGTGTACGATGTTTGAACAGCGTAATTCTTGTGTCAGCTGAGTGCTCAACTCGTAGGACATTGCCAATTGAAAATAGTCAGGCCTTCAACTAACCTACTGTGTGGCTAGGCATTGACTCGGCAAGTAAATTATTAAGATCCTGAACGTTCTGCTGAACGAAGTCAGTAGGCGGCGCGTAGTTCTTGTCGTTGTTTTTTCTTAACTACTTTTTTGAATTTAACTTTCAAAGTTGTCCTACTTCTTGTGACGAACGGCAGTTCGAGCCACGGTCCCATCTCCTCATGTTCTAGTTTGATTACGTATATGTTTTCAGGCTCATAAGTTCAATCGATCCTACCAAATCCTATTGTTCGTACTTCAGAAATTGTGATGTTATCGCATTTTTCGTCTTTGCATCTTTGAATGTACTTCTCATTCACCGTTCCTACTCACTAGTACATAAACTTTCTTCACACCTGCACAGCTACGTGATGGTAAAGCGGTCATCACTTGTCTAGATCGAGCCACTCGGCTTGCGGACGACTGTATGGACACTACCGTGAAAGCCCAGTTGCTGACGGACATTTTAAACCATACTGTTTGCCTGCGGCTGGCCGGCTGCACGGAAGTAAGCCTGTATACAATCTCTCGATGTTAAGAATTCACACGTGTATGATACGTCAACGTTAATTTTCACGTTATTCGTTGGACAGACCGATTGGAACCTGTGGGGTTATATTTGGTACCTAGTTTATTATGAAAGTGGTCATAAGACTATTCAAACTTCTTCAGGTTTGAGAGTGCATTTTCAGAACATCTTAATGGTCCACGAGCAAGTCTAAGAAGTCTTCGTCAAGGCTTGCTTAGCTGTGATTCGTTTCACAATACCTCTTCCTTTGGTGACCTCCTCCTCCTCGGTCTTCCCACAGCTCGTACTAGGCGAACAGCGCCTTCAAATCTGGCACCAGCTGAGGCCAATTGTTCTGTATTCCCCAGGTTTATACTATTTTATTGACATGATGTATCCTCACATCTGATTTAAACTGCTTCAATTCAGATCTCCAACATAGACAGTGTATTTTCGCTGATGTTGCAGCTTCAGTCACTGCGGCGTTCTGAGCGTGTTCATTGCCTACGTTCACCTTATCCTGTGAACTCTGAATGCATCACTAGTAAATAAACCTTACTCCAACTTTCTTCACACTGGCACAGCTACGTGATGGTAAAGCGGTCATCACTTGTCTAGATCGAGCCATTCGGCTTGCGGACGACTCTATGGACACTACCGTGAAAGCCCAATTGCTGACGGACATTTTAAACCGACTAAATGGGTAAAGATTAAAAGTTCGTTAAAGGAAACAACGTCCATTAACAGCCGTCCCACTGACTTAAATGCGATTCGTCTAACCCCATGTAACCGTCATAATTTGTTGACCATCTGGAAATCCGTTGACGCCCTGTGCAGCTCTGTTGGTCTCATATACTGACCACCTGGCTGCCACTTGTAATGGTCATATAGAAAGTCCATAACGCGGGAAACGACGGGTTTACACTCAGGATTTTTTAACTATCAAGTGTCAGTTAGTCACTGATACTACAAAGCCATGTGCCCTTGTTGTAGCGAAAAACGGTCCATAAGGTAAAATCTTTTGCCCAACTCGCACCTTCCTGTGCCACTCATGCGCTTGCGTTGATTCTCCGGAATTCCGGTCCAAAACGTAGCGTGGTTTCCAGTTAAATAGTATATGCACTCCTACCTGGTTCTTTGCGTTTGGCTGACGTTGTGTGTCGTGGATTTTCGCATGTTATTTCTCGTCCGTTGACCCGGTTTAGTTGAGTGAGTGAGTGATTGTTAGTGCTGTCATTGATCCATTCACTGTGAGCTTTAACCATATCCCACTACAGCGTTGAGATATTGCACCAAATGGTGGAATACTCGCATCTCCGACTTGGTTATGCTTCTGCATTGTTTCCTGGGTGGTTGGCTTCACTCAGGTTTTACATACATAAGCCCTACGTCGATACTGGCTTACAACCAAAAATATTTTGTTATTGACACGGCCCTCCTGGCGAGAGTACTTGATACATCCACACATGTTTGGGAATTTCCGTTAAGTCGCCTTAGTTTGATAACCAATGCGATCGCAAAATTACACTGTTTGGTATATTTCGCATCCTTCATTGCTCTGTTCGGTGCGGCTGTCACGCATAGAGGTACTCCACTGCGTTGGTTAAATTTCGGAATTCACTGTTATCTGTAATATAAACATAGGTGAGATACTGTATGCAATGGGGAAAGATAGTACTGTAAAAAGCAGTTAACTTATGGCTTTCATCGTTTAAAACCTCTCGGAGTAGTCATGGAAAATACGGTGTGGCGAACACGCTCGTTCTCAGTAATTCATCTTCAGGCTAAGTACATCACATCTGTGTAACACAGTTATAAAGCAATCATCAGTGGGGTAAACAGAGAACAGATGGTTACCGAGACCAGACAGATCAACGTCAAGCTGTAATCTAGACTCCATTTGAACAAGGTGTCCTAACAGACTTACAAGGTTGAGGTAGGCCAAGATATTTCGGAAGCCTGAATGAAAATTTTCTGGGTACACACAGATGGGTTGTGCAGGCGAATGCCAATAGCTTCAGCTGTGAACAGAATCCTTTGACTCACTGTCCTTGACTGGGAGGCTGTAGCTCGGCAAACTGAGCGAAATGCTCACATCACATTGCCAGAGTGATAGTATAACGCTGTTGATTGGCCACATTATTCCATTGTTAAAGCAGGGTGGCATCGTGAGCATTTTTGATGCGAAACGGAGTGACTAGCTCGGGAGTATACAAGATTGAAGATTGTATTCACTCAGAGTTGTGCTTATGACGGCATTCTTACTGTTCCCGGTGTCTTTCTTTTTCGTCTTACAGATCGATGACGAACGTGTGAACCAATTAATCCAGACGGTGAGACAATTGATCTCGGAGATGCCTTTGTCAGCAGTGCCAGAGGAGTTGAATCGACATCTGACCAATACCCTAAACTTCATACATGCATGCCGCTCGAAGCATGATAATATAACGGACAATGATAACTCTGTAGCCACATTGTTTGCCACAGTGAATCTCTCTCCCAAGGACAGCTAAGTCACAATCACTCTTTGGAATTCGCCATCAACGATTGTCTTCTCCTTCACGCTGACTGATTTGTGGATCGCCGCACAACCAACCGTTCATTACGTCTAACCGGTGATCATGCTGCTTATCTGATTTTCTATTTCTCTCACGTATACTTTTGTTTTTGCTTAATCCAATTACTGCATTTCAACAATCCGGTACGTCACAACAGTTGGTTGGACTGACGTGGACTAGTCGGTTCGCTTCGGTTTTTCTCTCTCACCACTTAACACTCAACCAGGTGTGAAATTATAGATCTACACTCAGATGTGCACACTCATTCGCGTTTGTGTGTCCTCTCTCACAACTTAGTCTCATCACACTGTCGAACATTTGTCTATCGCACTTTGTCCTGTCAGTGTTTTCCAGGGCGGGTTGAGCTAGCTATCCTAGTCTCCTAGCGTTTGCTCCAATAATTTTTACGTACGACTTGCCGATCAAATAAATCGAAATTACTTTTCTGTTCATTTCAATTTGTTGTACGAGTAGTGATCTACCGGCGATCTGTGTTTGCCCCTAGAAATGGTGAATCAGACTTCATTTGAGGGGGGACGATTTACCGCTGTCAAGTTATGGTTGTCTAATCGCGCACCGTGATCATCGGTGACTCACGCTATTGTTTAACTGCCACACAACCGTGGAAAAAAAGAACAAACTCTAACTAGAAGGCCGTATAGAGGAAAAGGACGGAATTTGATTGTTAAAGGTACTTTTGTCTGAGCTCACCCTTTTAACGTTAAGGTTGCAAACAAACAACCGATCTAGTAACTGATTTAATACGCACATTCGATTTCTAACCTCATCTCTACCTACCTGTTCGTATCACCCAACTGGAGGGATTGGACACAGACGGTTCACGTTCTCTACTCCAGGTGGTCAAACTTGGCAGATGTGATTTAATAGGGCATTTATACCTGCCCTATGTACCCGACCCCTAAACCTCCAGAGGTGTCCTAGGTGGGTCTGCACTGGCCTAGCCTTGGGAACGCGCGCCTGTTTCCTTTCCCGACTCCGACGTTGTAACTCCGTGCGGCATTCGCGCCAACCGTTGTCCGCACGTCACCTGTCTACCTGTGCACGCGTGTGTCCCTCTCTCTCTCTCACCCGGCCCCGAATTTTCCAATCGATTGGGTGACTGCATGTCTTAGCTGTCTCACCATTGTTATGTCATTCACTCATGTTCGATGAAGCTATGCGCTATTGTCGTCCTGTGTTCTCATTCTACTCTCGGCGGTCTACGTGTCAGGGCTCGCAGTTTAACGTGGCTCTAAATTGTAACATTCGGTGAACGGGAATTAAACAGTTAATCCGAAAGCCATGGCTACACCATCCACACCCCTAGATTACTTTTGCAGGGATGCTGGTCCAAAACCGTCATTATCAGTGCGGATGCACTGGAAACGATCATTCAAGGCTTATCTGGAACTACTCATAGCATTAAATCCCAACATTCACCTTACGGAATCACTAAAAGTTAAATTACTCACACAACTCTGGGATCTGAGGGCCAACTTCATTTCGACGCGCTTCGTGTGTATGACAGAACGTCTTTGCGGGATGCCCTGGCGACACTAGATGATTTGTGGGGGTCACGTCAACACGTGTTCACAGTTCCCATGAATCTCCACCAACTTCGTCAACGTTTGGGGGACAATGTTTGTGACTTTATCGCCCGTATCCAGCAAGCTATTCCTGATTGTCGTTATAATGAAGTTGTACCCACAAAATTTGAAGAAGCTATGGCGATTCACTGTTTACTAGTGAGAGTCCAAAATACGAAAACCAGAGAGCGACTGTTGTCTTAAGAAGAGTCAAAACTCAATTGGGATCGGGCATGTTCTGTTGCGAGACAACTGGAGAACATAGCAGAACAGCTGACCTCATACCAGCCGTCTTGGGCCCCAGGTAACGTACAAATGGTTGCACGGCATTCGTCTCCGCTCGAGCGCAATAAGAATCCTATTCGTACGTTTACGTGTTATCGTTGCGGTGACAAACATGAAGCTGTCAAGGATTGTCATCACAAACGGTCGACGTGCCATGGTTGTAGGAAAATCGGCCACATTGCACACGTACGCCGTTCGAAGCAAGCGCAGTCTTCCGATTTCCACTCTAAGACTCGAGCTGTATGATCGATTGAAGATCGTGAAGAATCCATTTCTTACTTGATTTCACATACCTCGGCCACGTTTCCTTCGGGAGTACCTCTTTATACAGTAGATTTGAACGTGGAACGTTTGCCTGGTGATCGACACAGGAGCTTCCGTGACACTTATTAACAAATGCATATTGCCAAAATCACTTGCGTTGGCTCCAACTGTTGCCACATTGCGATCATATACAGGAGAGGCGATCGATGTCATAGGTATGCGCAATGTGAAAGTAAAACGTGGAACGAAAACACTTAATTCACCTGCGTACATCGTGAATAACAAGGGCCCAAATCTGTTGGGTCGAAATTAGCTTAAGCTCATGCCAGATCTACTGCTGTCTATCAGACGAGTGGATAGTCACAACAGCCTTCGGGCACTACTGCAGAAATTCTCGTCTGTATTCGACGAAAACGAGCAAGGGAGGCTGAAAGATTTCCAGGCCACTATTGTAACGGAGCAGGATATCCCTGCTAAATTTTATGAGGCTCGTACATTGACATTCTCTATCCGCCCAAAAGTCCAGGCTGAACTAGAACGTCTGCATAGACAGGGAATACTCACTCCTGTCCGACATTCAACGTGGAGTGCCCCTATTGTGCCGGTGCAGAAACCAGGTGGTTCCGTTCGGCTATGCGGAGATTACAAATTGACAGTGAACCAGGCCGCTACCATGGAACACTACCCCATCCCAAAAATAGAACATCTATATGCTACACTGTGCCATGGTGAGAAGTTTTCCAAACTGGACTTGAGTCATACATATTCACAAATCGAACTTGACCAAGGGTCAAGGAAATTTACACGGGATTATTTAAGTATAGTCGCTTGCCGTTCGGCATCCACTCTGCTCCGGCAATTTTCCAACGCATTATTGACAACTTATAAGAAAGAAATTCCTGGCGTCTGTGCTTGCTTAGATGATATTTGTTCCGGACGTTCGGATAAGGAACATTTGGAAGCACCTGAGTTGGTGTTACAGCGGTCACAGGAAAATGGCCTGAAGTTAAAAAAAGAAAAATGTGCATTCCTAGCTGATGATGTTCAGTATCTCGGTTTTCGGTTGGACAATTGTGGATTACACCCAATACGGGAAAAAATCAGACCGATTCGGGAGGTCCCAGTTCCCCGAAACGTAGGCGAGTCACAATACTTCATTGGTATGCTTACTCATTAAAGTCGTTTCATTCCAAAAATATCAACTGTCCTGGCACCCTCATACAATTTATTGGGAAAAGAAGTTCGATAGCGCAGGGCATCTGAGGAACAAAATTGGCATTCGACACTATAAAGAAGGAGATAAGCCAATCTAACTTATTGGTTTATTACGACTCCAATAAGCCCATAGCTATTCGTTGTGACGCCTCTCCATGGGGTCTCGGGGCTGTACTAAGTCACAGGATGGAGGATTCAAATGAGGAGCCAATCGCGTTTGCTTCCCGCAGTTTAGCCCCAGCTGAAAAGAACCACGCACAGTTAGACAAAGAGACTCTAGTTGTAATCTTTGCAATGAAAAACCTTCACCAGTATGTTTGGAGAAGAACCTTCGATATGTACACAGACGATAGGCCTGTGGTGCCTGTCCTAGGAGAAACGGAAGGAATCAGTCAGATGGCGTCGCCGCTAATGCAACGCTGGTCACTTCTTTCATCGGCTTATAGTTACAAAATTCCCATAATCCGGATGAAGCAAATCAGGTGGCGGATGCTCTCAGTGGAAGCCCACTGAACTAATTCATTTGATGCAGTACCTAAACAGGCACCCGGTATCCAGTACAGACATCAGTCAAGGAACAAAACGGGATTTCATTTTGTCCGAAATCAAACGATTTGTTTCTCATGGTTTGCCAACGAGCAGCGATGACCGACTAGCACTCTAGTTCAGTCCTCGTATGGAACTTAGCCTGGAAGAGGGTTGCTTACTTTGGGGTTCAAGAATCATCATTCCGCCCCGGTTTCGAAGGTATATCTTCAATGAGTTACACGACGGTCATCCAAGTGTCAGTCGTATGAAAGCCTTAGCTAGAAATTGCATGTGGTGGCCGAACCTCGACAGGAATGTAAAAGAATTGATTCGTGACTGCGAAACTTGTCAAACTACTCGAATGACTGTTCCTCCTGCTCCACTGAGTTCTTGGAGATGACTGGACAAACCTTGGGACGTGTTCACGTGGATTTTTTGACCCAGTGGAGCAGAAGATGCTTATTCGAAGTGGACTGAAGTTTATCCAGTGACAAATGCTACGTCAAAAATCACCGTTTCGTGTTTACCAAATTGTTTAAGCAGATTCGGTATTCCTCAGACTATCATATCTGACAATGGCACCAACTTTACCAGCAATGATTTTCAGGAATTTATGGTAAACAATGGGATTCGGCACGTGAAGACAGTATCTTATCCTTCAGCGTCCAACGGGCTAGCGAAATATGCAGTACAAACAGTCAAAAGTGAACTAGGGAACAGTTTCCAGCACCGATGAGAACAAAGCTGGAAAAATTCCTTTTCGCATATCGGACGACCCCAAGTGAAACTACCGGGAGAAGTCCAGCCGAATTGGTGTTCGACCGGAAGTTATGTACTCGTTTGAACTTACTTTTCTCAAATGCCCGTCTCAAAGTTGAAGACAGACAGGAAAAAGCGAACATATTGTATGACCGAAGGTCATATGATCGTGATCTAAATGTGAATGATCCAGTCTATTTAAAACTACCTCATGTTTGGAAACCCGGGCAAATCAGAACGGAAAGCAGCCAACCCACTGAAGTCCCCCTACCAAATGACTGGATCATCACAAGAGACATACCCTGTGTGTCATCGCTCCCTATCCAACACGCCAGAACAATCAACCTCGAACTGTGACCCGAACCACGGCTTTTCCAATCGTGTTACCCACACAATCGATTGGGTGACTGCTTGTCTTATCTATGTCCATCATTGGTGTGATTTCATTCAACCGTGTTTGAAAAAGCTACGCGCTATTGACGCTTCGTGTTCTCATTCTACTCTGGGCCGACTACGTGTCAGGGCTGACAATTTAACGTGGTTCTAAATCACCATCACATGCTGACAACACTAAGGGCCAATATAGCTGTTCACGTGGACAATCCGTCCTTCGGACATGCTTCACTTGCAGGGTTGTTTACTGCACGAAATTCTGTTATGCCAAAACAACCACGAACGCCTACATTCATTTGCACGGTTAATGCATATTAACGCACACTGGGCCATAATAAACTGTCGTTCGCCTTAGTGGCGCGACCCATGTGGCGCGCACACGCTATTTCAATAATCGCTTCTGGTACCTCGTCTTCCTGGCATCGACATTCGTCTTTTTAGTTCCCGCATGCGCTCCCAAATTGTGAGTAGTATACCATTCACCAACGAAGCTGCCTACTACACAACAATTCTACCCTTTGGGCTGTTCCAGGTGATGTATGGTAATCGCAAGAATTTCTAAAGAATGTTTCCCGAGTTTGTGCTTAGATTGTTACTTATCAGCTATATGCAGTTTAACTTCAACGACACCAAATTTTTACATGAAGTTGTTTGGAAGCAGCGGTGACAACAAGTTGCTAGGACCAAGTCCTAATATGATCCAAGCATGAAGGCTCCTGTAGAATATTCCTTGGTTAGTTATTGCACGTAAGTTCGACGATAAAGAATACCCAATTCAACGCACAAAGCGAGGTGACGAAAAACCACTCGGAACAAAAAAATGCAGGGTAAGAGGTTGGACGATAACAACAGGAGCATAAAATTGTTCGCCCCACACAGGAAACGAATCTTGCATTTTTTTGCTGCGCAGTTGGTCCATTCCGCAATCACTGTAGGACGTTTTCTTATCATAAAAAACGAGTGGGTGGGCTAAACGATGATCAAAGAATAGAACGGTGTAACAGCATTTGCATCACTGGATTCAGCTTGAACCCCAATCCATTGTTTCTAGTCAACAGGATGTTGAATCTTTCGCACCTCAGCCTAGTCGAACTGAAACAGATGGCAACCGACATCCATTTTCTCTGATCTCCTGAATAGGGTGAGTTTCCAGCCGCCACACCGCCGCCAATCATACCTGGAGAGCAGGAACAAGACACGATACGGTAAACGACAAACAGACATGTGAAACATGTCACAACTACCATAATTGTTAAAGGTAAACTATCTACTGTTAACGGGATGTCAATTGTACTCAATACACATCGCTCTTATCGACGCCCATATACTGCTGCTATCACATTGTGGTGGATTGTCAGGCCGGCGGTGCGAGTTTTTGAACGCTCAGCGGAATACCTCAACCCGGGGGAGGTACGTTCGAAAACCTGCCGCGATCGGATCAAGGACAACGTGGGCGACCGGATGAGTCATCGCTCGACTGGATCGGACCAACGGGCGAGGCAGGGCAGGCGAAATACGACAGACGGCCAGATCGGAGGCGTGGTTTTTCCAACATTTAGAGGAACATCTCGACACGATGTTGAAATACGGNTTGGCAGATGAGCAGGTACGGTTTTGTTATATCAAATAGGCGAGCTACAAAAATTAACACACCTTAGCGAGGTCCGCATCGGAGATCTGTTCAGAACAGTCTACTACGGCCGGTGATTTGTCAGCCTTTTCCGATAGACTAACCATGATTGCGGGCTTAATATTCTCGCGCGCCATAATCCGCACTGGCCAGAACTGATGCGCTGCTGCCGCAACCGCTCGGCTCTGATCGTGCTTGCGCAGCAAATGAGCCGCGGCACGAGTACACTGAGTGCGTAATGTATTCCGGTTGTCCTCGGAGAAGCCACGCATTTGGCACAAGGTGCTGGTGATCAGACGAATCGCGTTAATTTGGCCTCGAGTCTCAGATACGCCTTCCTCGTAAAGTGTTAGGGCCTAGAATGAGAATCGAACATCGACAAGCGTAAAAATGAAGTGATGTTGGTGCAAATTCGATCAGGGTCAACACAATCCTTTACGACTGAAAACTGATACAGACCTTGCCGACTAACCAGTTGAAGTTTTTTCTGGTTATGCAGCCCTGTGGCACCGGTTTGCCAGAACCGCTACGGTTACACTGACTTTAGATAGAAACGTTCGATTTCGGTGAAGATTCCATGCGGCCGTTTCAAACACTAGTCACATGCATAAGCTAGCGACTGATGTGGAAGGTAAACCATGCCGTAAAACAGAAGGCACACGAACCAATTTGGATTGTGAGTGTTATTCGCAGATGAACCAAATGCCAAACGTAAGTGCCGCCGCTTTTCAAGGTGTAGTGCATAAAAATTTATCCAGATTCAACATGTAACAAACTCCTACTAACAATGAAAACGGTTACAAATAAAAATATAATGTAACTCTGGTAAACCATAAGCGTTAAAAAAAATGCAGATCTGAAGGCCAGGCTTTCTCACGTTTTTCAACAGTAAACGGAGTCATTCTGATTCGTTGCACTTTCTCTGTTTTTCACAGTTCTTTTGGTACTTAGATCGATCCACATCGTTTTCCTGTCGATATTTTTCTACGATTACTTATGCAAACCTGTTAGTAATATCCATGTTACTTTTTCGAGGGTGACTGTGGAAATCATTTTGACAGTATGACAAGATTTTCTTATAAAAACACCTTACACGATGGACACAAAGCACATATACTAGTTATTCCAACGGTGTATTTTCGTGAACGATGCAGAAAGAATACAGTCAATTATTAATACCTGCCTGTGAAATAAACTCATAGGTGATAGATTCGCGTTTGGAGAACGGAATACGATCGAGAACAAGAGCTGCTTGGAGGAAAAGACGAAGTGCAAGTTCCGGGGCGTCTGAGGCGACCAGTTTTGTAATACAGCGATGGACAAAAGTTACCACTTGTTGTACGCTCTCATCCCAATCGGGCGGCTTCGGATCGAGTTCGGTATAGGTCTGGATAAGCTGCAGACCCTACGGGATGAACAAGGAACGAACAGACAAGTGACCCAAATGAAAATTAGTTTGTTATTAGAAGACGGGTGAACGAGGGATCGTGTGGTTTCGAACAGCTCGGGTCAGAAGTACCTCCTAATTCCGGCTTGTGTGATATGCTTAGTGGTTTTGAAAACGCAATTTGCCTGAGTACAGTGCTTAAAGATAGTCAATTCATTGAATTCCTTGAGACATCTAAGCTTAAAATGTACAAAACTTAACCACCAGGTTTCGTCTTACTCACTTTCTAGTCGTTTTAGTTTATTCCCATCTCTCCATTATTTCCTTTTTATATATTAGCTCACATACAGTAGGTTATGAACAATGTGGTCACTCGTTAATGAACAGTTCCAGAAGTCTCGAATGTGAATGGTAGATTAAATCATCGAAAGGAACACGTTGTGTTGCCTGACTACACCCTTATACCCCTTATACCGAATGAACATTTACGGCGTCCAAAATTAATCATACGAATCACTCAAATTTGGACAAGGACAACGTAATAGTCAAGAACTACGGAGGCCCTGAGAGCGGTCGGAAAGCGCCATCGATTACATATTCGTGGTCAAACAAATCACTAGTTGCAAACAGTATCCGATAAATAGGTATACCGCAATCCATGGCATATCTACCTCCAGATGAATACAAGCTCCTTTAATTTTCTTCTGAATTTTCATATAAAATATTTCCCATCACCGCTGCAGTGAACAGATACTACAGTCACAGTACTGTCCGATCAGGTTCCAAACCGTCTGTCATTAGGATTAATTGTAATGAGTGACAGTTACACAGAGCTATGCGGCTTTTGCAAAGCGGCTAAAGCCTCCGTCATCTCTCTGGAAATCAGGTGCCAATTTTGTGTAAGCTTGCACTGCTCATCTATTACATGTTAAAGGTCAGTTAACTGATCTTCATAACCAGACATTTCTTAAGTGATTTGTACCGAAACAATGGAAAAGCGAGGTAACTATAGTTCGTTAACACAACTCACCTCAAAAATGAGCGCAGGGAAATTGAGTCGAACGACAGCTGGATTGGATTGCGACAGAAAGACTTGCGCTTTACATAACAGCCTATAACACAATCCAGGATCGTCAATGCGCCGTTCTGGGCCCAATAAATGTATGGCACCGGCTACAAGATTCTGCACTTCGACAAACTCGTCCGGATCGTCTATAGGAGTGTAGTCTGGGTCGATCAAACCAGAAATCAAATCAAACAGACCATCCACATCAGCCTCACTCGTCAAACGGCATGATTTCGGGGGTACAGTTTCACCACTAGGGGACTTGTGCACAGGTCGTTGACGTTGTTCAAATTCTAAGGCACCTGCTAACAAGTTGCAAGCCAATCGACACTTGGTTGTTTTCGGGTCAAGTAGGGCGACCAAGCGACGGAATCCGGGCATACTCAGTACCGTTCGCAGTTCGCCAAGAGCACCAAACTGGGTGTGTGCGAGTGCACTGACGCCCATGCATCCCGTATTGTCACTACTCACGTAGCTGGACGGACGAGCCAATGGCAAGTGAAGTAGGTTTAATAGTTCGCGAGACAATGGAGTGACGGGAGAAATGCTGCATCACGTGAAGAATAAGTGGGTAAAAACAACACAAACTTAAGTATCACGGGCATAAGTTTTAACAAATTAGACCGATATATACAGCTATTTCTTGTCGAGGTTGACAGTTCATCGAGTGCAGACAAAACACAGGTGTAACCACGAGCTTCGGGGAACGTAGTCATAACATCTGTGAAGCATGGAAGCAGAAACACAATCGGAAAAAAATCCCAAAAATACACAACTTGGAGTCTTTCATGAAACGCCTACTCGAAAACAATAATCAATCGATTTCAGTCTCACGTAGGTAGGTGAACAACAGTCTGTTCAAGGCTTGAACTAAGGGTAATAGAACCATACAATCTGTGCAGACCGGGACGTGTAATACCACCATCCCTGGACACAGGAACTGGCTATGAAACCCTTAATTAAGATCAGAAATTGCAATCAGTCAGATTGGAAACCAAGCAATTAATGTCCGCGCATGATGGAGACGATTGTGAACCATGCAATATGTCGTGGTCGATGGCGTGTCGCCAAGCTGAGGCTATGTTCCTGTTTCGGTTAATTTCAGTATCGCCTGAGATTTGTTCGTTACAACTGCCGTTTCGTAAACAAAGATTACTTTCCCTAGGACTACGTGAGTCTAGTCTCCTAAACAGTTCTAACGATAAGCCGCCCTTTAAGAGACTACATCTAAACTCACAATACAGACAAATGCTTCAACCCGTGGTTACCTTTGATTAGCAGACAGTCTAGGGGGAGTAAAACTTGATACAAACACCTGAGTGGAACATTGTGGTCAGTGAATACTACTGCGTTCAGCAATGCCCTAACCACGAGCAAATAGCCCCACTACCCCACGAGGACCTTCGAGAGCAGATAAAACAGACATCATCACGCTTTAGAAGTGGTTGATTTTCAAACTTTCAACGAATTTTATTCACATGTTCAAAACAAACTTTCGAGACGTGCAAAAAAGCAACATTCACTTGTGGCCATTAGCAAGCCAACTGAGTTGGCGATGCCAACAAATCAGCGTGTAAAATCGAAGGTTTTTTAAGTCGCCTGTAAAATTCTGAAAGTCGACACTTGATATCAGGAGTCTGAATTCTGTAAAGTGATAATACGACGGAATGGTAGTATCTCTGCACATCTTCATTCAGTTCTGTACAATGCACCTAAACTAGGCGAACTAATGGGAAATCGAAACTGCCCAACCCTTTGGACACTGTGTGAACTGACAGACAATCACCAGGTGGAATGCTCTTTGTACTGCGATGTTGAATGGAATAGGAGTGCCTAGCTAGAGCAACAGCCCGTCAGTGATTTTCGAACTGTAATGCTTCTTGATCTAACATATCACATGCTACGTTGTCCCAGGACTGCATTAATTGGGGATTTTGTGCAAGCTAATCAAGCCTGGATTATCAACCATTCTTTTCAAGGCGTGTCACTTTCTGATGCATTGATTAGCAGAGATGACGATCGGCATAAATTAACACAGCGCTCATTCGCCACTCCGACAGAAATGCAAAAAACGGCCATTTTAGGAAGAGACAAGCTGCTTCCACCCGTATCCCAACTGTGTGAGATTAGTTCTCGTATGGTATATCAGTTGGCATATTTTAGGTGTTCTATACCCACACAACTCCGGTTTTATCACAAAGGCATCAAGTGTCTCCTCATACTGATTGTCCCTTTTCGGAAGGCGACTAAACCAAACTGAAGGTCAACGAATTTTGGCATCAAGTAGATATGCCTCATCAGTATACATAATCTGAGCCAATTCATCCTCTGTACAACTGATGTGTTCCAATCTTCTTCATCGTTGACTTCCTCGAGCCTGTTCGGCCTTCGCAAACAGAAAATTGGCAAAATTACCCAATTTTGCGTACTCATGAAACTTTACTTCGGTTGTAACCCACCTCAGTGTCAGACGTCAAGCTTGCGAAGCATGCATATCTGACGAGTCCACTACAACAAACAATGATCAAATGGTACATAGGATCACAGTCATATTCTGTCCATCAACCGCTCAAGTTACGCGGGGTAGGCCCATGACTACTTGTTACTTGCACAGCAAAGGTCGGACATTTGAGCAGGCTTGCTGAAGCATCCAATTTAGGTGGATAGCTTGTTCACACATGGTTGAAAAACGCTACGAGGTGGAACTGCGACCCTTGGTTTCACACAGTTGACTGCTACGTGTACACAATCAAAACGGTAGCTACCTCATTATGAATGATTACATTGAAGGCTGCTGTATGAGTTAGAGGACTGGCATTTCAAAATTGCACGCTTTCCATGGAATCCACAACAATTTAAGAAGCAGATGCATAAAGGGAGTGTTTTTTTATGAAACAGGTAGTCGTAAAGAGGAGCACTTTACCAGCACGTTGCTTACCAGCAAGTTTCACTTAGGGCTGTGGGCACAAAATGCCAAGGTATAACCAATTTACTCAGAACTAAGTAGAGTATGAAAGAAGGATAGGAATCCTTACATCATGGAGTTACAGTTGAGTATAGTGAGCTTAATTCAGCCAGATCAATGCGGCAAACACGTTTCCCGGAAGCCGATCATTTTCCTTAACGAGTTTTTAACCTTCTCGAAAGCTTTTTCGTCACTTAATTTCAATTTGCACTTCCATCGGAGGCAGCACGCTTTTTCCGCAGTGTGGCTTGCTTGTGACTGTTATCTATTTGCGAAATAAAAATGAGAGGAGTAGTGTATGCCCACTCCGTTCAGTGTGGACTGAAGCCAACCTTGATTGTTCAAAAACAATTTAGTTGATTCGGTCCTGGACTTAGTAACACTTCCTAACCTATCGGTTGACTGTCCATCTCACCCCACTAACTGTTCAGTATAACAAACTGCTTCATGTTACAAATTTGGCACTGACGAGTCAATACGAAATGCCTGCATTTACCAGTTTTCATATTCTAACTGCTTTTTACGAACTTTTAAAAGGAACGAAGTGTTTTGGATCCAAAACGTTCTCACTAGCTAACTGTCGGTGCTATGTGATACATCCGGTTTAATTCACCGGAATAAACAGATTGCCTTCTGTGATCGGACGTTTTGCCACGCTATGCAGTTTTATAAGAAATAGAACGCTTCACTGCATTTGTATCAACAGTGAGTGAACAAAATTACGAACACCCAAATTGTATTTCTTTCATTCTGAAATTGTCTTCGTGGTAAAAATATAGTGCTCCAGACTGACTCAGTTCGTCCTACTGGAGGTAGCAAGCATCCTGTGCTTCTGGTGTTAACGATGAACGTTAAAATTCCCGATCAGGAATACACTGATGTTCGTGCATTCTTGAACAAGAAGTACTATTCTGAACAATACATATTACACCATCTGTCGGAGTTCTAACAATATGGATTACTACCCTGTGATGGTTGTGTGACCATTTTCACTGTCCTGGCAGTATACCTGTAGTTACTGTTCTGCTGTCAAACTTTGTAAAACCAAAAACTCGGAGAGGTTAGGCCAAAATCCTGAAAAGGAGCTTAAGTGTGTGTTCACATCACCTGAATTCGTCGGGTGACGAGAATTTGTGAAATTGTCCCTAAGCTTAGTTGGTCTTTAGCTGATTGTTAGTGTTGTTGCTCTTTTTGTTGGGAAACCATCTTGTCTGGAAGACTTCTATCGACAACTTGTCCATGCTTGTTTGTATTGCACAAGCCAATCAGATCGCTTGATTTTGACCCGGCTAGTCTTTGCGTCATAAATATTCCTGTAGAAAACGTTCTACAGAAAGAGTGCAAGCTAACAAGCATCGGGGAAACCAGTTTTCTAGCGTAATTAAAGCAACCAAAATAAGGACGTTTTTGTTCGAAAGAAGACAGATCACACTTGTTCTAATCGGGCAGTAAAAGTTGGGGCATTCACAACATCAAAGCGATTGGTGTGAATGTTTCGTCGACAACAATCAATAAGCGTTGACAAAATGAGAACCTGTGGATCACGTGGGTGGAGGGGTAGTTGTTATAGGGAATGACCATATTCAGCTTATTAAAATGTGGCGAGCGTACGGAAGTGAATGAGAGAGAAGAGAGGGAGCAGAACAATGAACGTGAACAAGACCAGAATTGACAAGTTTGTATAAAACAGGATAGGCCCCTAAAGTAAGAGCGGGCAGACGTTAAAACTCCCAAATGTGATTGATCATAATCTCCGCGGCCGAGTCCCACTTAACCTCGCCTTTGGGTTCAGCTTTGACCAGATTTAGTCCAGATAATGAATCGTTGATGACACGAACGAGGGTGCGTCCGTTACCGAGGAAGTGCAGTAGGAATTCGGTGCCCGTATCTAAAGGCAAGTTCCCGTCGTCATCAGGGCGAAGACTGGTCGGTTTAAGATGAACGAAGCCGTCCGAAACGGCCGTCAACAAATAGAACGAATCGCGAGTATCTTCTGTAGCAATATGAGAGGAAAAATGACAGGTTATTACTAATCAGCATTATTGTCCTTGGTGTACACAAAGCAGATAACAAGAAGTGCATACCTCTGCGATTTTTATACTGCAATGGTGTCTGCATTTTTTGATGTAACTTAGTTTCTATGAAGGAACGCGTATTATGGTTGTAAAAGATGGCTACTCCAGCAAGTCCAAAAGTGTTTCCATCAATGACCTCGTCGGTGGTTCTAGTTACCTATGTCAAGCATTTCATTGGATGACGGCCGGGAGACACAGCGGTGAGGTCGAATGAGATTTTTGCACACTGGTTGTAAAATCATGAACTAACCAGCGTGCGGATTTCCTCAACTACACCCAGAAAACAGTAGCAAAGAGTAATATGGTAATCGTTAGGGTAACGTACTTAAAGCATGTCCAGGCCAATCTGGTCTATGAGATGAAACTATTCAACGATCTGTTTTTAACACCTACAACCAAATCTCAGCACTACCCATGTGATGCTATCATCACACATGGACAATGATGCATAGACAACGTATGTTGTAAGCGTAGTTCCTACGAACGTCGTTAGTGCGGAACAGTTAAGTCTGAGGACCACAGAACACACAATTGTGTTGTACATGGACATCACGTCGATGCTCCAGATTCGTAAACGATGACCGGGGGTTAACAATAGTTAAGAAAATATTCTCTTCAATACAACCACCGATTACGGGGTCACCACATAAGATGGCAGGGAAGTCGCCAAACTGTCGTAAAAAGTCAAGCTGTTTTATACCATATATCAGGAGATGTATTCACATATGGTACGGCTATAAAAAAGTAAGCTACTGTGGGTTTGAGCGTCGAAAAATTGGAAAGGAAGCTTTGCAAGTAGGATTCAATCTTCAGGTCGTGTGAATTAAACGAGCAAACACCCAACGGGAATGAACAGAAGTGGCCATACATTGTTATTTCTGAGGTGATCAGATAACTTGAACCAGATTACATACCCTCTAAAAGATGCCGATTTGATAACACCGGTAGAGTAAAATTGTTAGTGGGCTCTCAATCGGTCAGTAGTAACGATCTCGATACTAAATCGAACAGCTGCCGGCTCTTGATCCAAATATCTCGACCGCTTATGGTTAGGTTTGAGCAGTCTGACAAAATCACCTAGCCCAAACCTGATCCAGTACGTCAAATGTCAACAAACGATTTTAAGAGGTAGAAGTGAATAAGAGGAAATTCTGTCGAGATCACTTGAAATGACTACGGATTGCATGGCCAGACAGATTCGAATGATTAACAGCGTGAGAACTATATGACGAATTTATGCACATGAAAAGATTGGTTAACAGTGGTATATAAACGAATATGTGGTCAGGAATAAAATCCGGAGATACTGATCGAATAAGGATACCAGCAGTATGCAGAGATATGTTTCATTAGTTCGCAAGCGATCAACAATGTTAGTGTAACCAACGTGTGACGATCAACGTACAAGAGCTATTGAATACGACCTTACAAACAGAGTGGGGATGAAAACTTACTCGCGAAAAGTTGGAACGTCCGATTTGCCGTGAGTCGCAGATGGAACCTTTCATAGACCACAGTGGAACAATCTAACATGGTCTGTTTGCCTCGTGACACAAAGCCACCTGTAAGCATGGAGAGAAGCGCAATCGAGGGACGATTAACCAGGAGCAAGCGAAACAGGTCAGTCTCCGCAGGAGGTTGCAGTTCACACACGGGACGACCGCTTGTAGAGATAGCGCCCAGTTTTTTCGCCGACAGCGACTGACCACCACCACCACCAGCAGCAGCCGAGTTTGATCGGAGTACAACATGACCGTGACCTGTGTTTGCCTCGTCGGACAAAGTGAGTATCTCGAACAGACTGTTAGCATCGCTGGAGACAGTGGGAAAAACGCGAGAAGCGGATAGTGATGAGAATAACGATGGACAAGAAGGGAAAAGTTGATTGTTGGGGCCCATGGATTTAGCGGGTCGCATAATGATTACGTTATAGAAAGTTGTATCGAACACACGTTTTCGGTACATTTTCATCAGGTTGTTATAATTAGAGCAGTCCAAAATAAAAAAATCGTAGAGTAATAAGAGAACAACTGCTAGCAAGCGCACTTCATTGTTATAACAACACAATTAGCATCATCAACTGGCTTAGGCTCATTTGTTTCAACTTGTGTGGATGACGGAAACCATCTTCCCGAGTTAGGGTCACTCGATAATACTTCCTATATTCAAGATAGATACCGGCGGCTCTTGCGAAAACCATAGAGCAATTAGTTTGACCCCACACATTTCTAGGGTTCTAGCATTCAGTATAGTTCGCCGACTCACTGGAGCTCGGGAGGTAAACATTAAGGAAGAACAGGCAGGGTTTCGCCACGGGCGGGAATGTGTAGATCACATTTTTGCTCTTCCTCAAATTCTGGAGCAGCGTCATGTATATCGCCGGCCAACAGTCGCCGTATTTCTCGACTATAAAGGTGCGTTCGGTTCAGTGGGTCAATCTACACTTCCAGAGTCGATCAAACGCAGAGGTGTGGCGACTAAGTACACGAACATACTGTCGACACATTATTCCCATACTTCAGCTCAGATTAAGGTTTACGGTGAACTGTCTGACAGTTTCAGCACCATGAGTAGCGTACGTCAAGGCTGTCCGCTGTCACCAGTTTTGTTGAATTTCGTCATAGACGAAATAATGGTGGATTGTCTCCGGCACTCACGAGATGTCGGCGTGGACTGACTTTGATTACGCTGATAACAAGGTGTTGCTGTTTGACAACTTTCAATCAGCACAAGTAATGCTAGACGCAATTTCGCGTTCTGCAAAATACTTCGGAATGCGCTTTGCAGCCTCAAAATGCAAAGTGCTTCTGCGGGATTGCTGTGATCACGTAGATTTGATGTTAGATAATGTAGTCATGGAGGTAGTTGACCGGTTTTTATACCCGGAAAGCTGCATCGGAGGCGTCGCCGGTGTAGGGAATGAAATAGAAGCGCGTATCTCTAAGGCTAGGGCGGTATTCGCTAATCTTGGGCATCTCTGGCGACAGAGAGGTATTTCTCTGAGGCTTAAAGGTCGTGTATATAAGACAACGGTGAGGGCCGTAGTATTTTATGGCAGCGAAACCTGACTGCTCATGGTAGAAGAAGTGAGCCGTCTTCAGGTATTTGATCGCCGATGTCTGCGTTCAGCCGCTCGTATCGGGTGGCATCAGCGTGTAAGTAACGAGAAGGTTAGGAAGCGGGTGTTCGGTAGTGATTGTCAAACGAGTTCTTTTGTCCAGTCTCTACGTTTGCACAGGCCTAGATGGTTAGGTCATGTATTAAGGATGCCAGCTAGTCGTCTTCCACACCGGGCACTGTTCGCGGACACCGCGACCGACTGGTGTAAGGTGCGAGGTGGACCTGCGAGGTAAACTGGCGTAGGGAAATGAAGTCGTTCACCAAGAGGTGGTTGGCCACCGTAGATCGAGTTTGTCTCCCGGGCTGGGACACTCGCGACTCACAGAGTCGGTGGCTGGAGACTTCAGGTGAGATGGCGGCTAATCAAGCTCAGTGGCATGAATGTTGTCGTTGTTTGTTCGAGTTGTCTGTGAAGTGGGTGCATTTAATGACGCGGGTCAGTGGACGCTGTATGGAAGCTGTCTCGCTGATGAAGCCTTACTTTCACTTGCAGCTCGGTTGTTTGTTTGCAAGGTGTAGGCACCTTGATGTGGAATGTTTGAATATAGACGTAATTATCTTCAGTAGTTGGGTCCCGTTCCGTTCCGTCCCCTTCTTTTTTCCTTCTTTCTTCCTGTATAGGGTTTGCATTTTCTTCATGGTTGTGTGGCAGTTAAGCATTAGTGTGAACCACTGATGAATTGCTGTCTATGATGATGATGCCAGCGGAACAGCAAGGACCACATCCAACCATCGCCTTATCACCACCAGTCAGTGTTTTGTGGGCAGGTGTTTTATCAGGAAGCTAGAAGGGGGGAACGACCGCAGAGGTGCTAGAAGCATCTTTGATGCACCCAGTCCGCAAGCATCTGATGGACGATATCAAGCTTAGGCTCTTAATGGACGGAAAATCCCATTAGCGTCTGACTCTTACCGTCCAACTGTAGCTGTTCGAGGACCCAAGGACAAAACTGTGGATATTAGATTCAATCAACGATACAGGCGCAAACACCGACGTTTCAATGGTGACCAAATTGCCTTAGCCCGGGATTGTCACAACAATATTATGAAATGATCCTTGGGTGGAATTCGCAGAGAGGTAAGAAAGGTTATTTTGGTAGTCCAATTCGGAACGGCCATTTGGATACGGCATGCCAAGTAACTTCCAGTCACCGAATAATTACCGGGCGAGAATGAAGCACGTTTGGAGATTTTGGTGAGTACGTTTGGACTCCTTCAGCAGAAGCCCGTAGCAACCACCACCAGCACGCAGAGCCCGCCAAATGAGCTGCTTCGTGGAGTGTAGTCTGATAGAATACGACAGTCAGTGACATCGCGAGGGTTGATCCCTAACATCCCTAAACATCCTCAAAAAGAAGGTGCTGCTAAAGTTCTGGCACCTCAGACCATTGCTGAAATAAAGACTAGCGTGGAATCCAAATGTCTTAACGAGTTCATCCGTTCAAATGGTCATTCATTTCGACAAATACAAACAAGTATTTTACTTGAATTCGCAAAGCGTATGGCACCTAAACACGTTGCCTATCAATGCTTACATTGGCTCCTGTGTTTCGAAATTTAGGGTCAATTGAGAAGAGCTTCTATTCGCGTTGTTCGTTCATCGTTGTTCGCAACAGTTACCCGCATTCGTGTTCAGTAGGATTCAACCATATGAACAGATATTAGATCTCGCGAAATCATCTCGTTGCGTAATAGGAAGAACAAACTGTAGTGAAGCGTAACAATCAGTAAGACGGACGGAGAAGATTGCACACATCAATTCAAGTCGACATACGCAACGCATGTAAATTACCGCGATTAGTTCGGATCGTGACAAACAGACCTGTTTTGCGCACACACCATATGGGAAAACGAATTCCAGTCGGTGTCGCTTCTACAATCCGAAACAACCTCTGGCTCTGTGTTATGTACCGAACGCAAAACGCCTAGAGGTCAACGCATGGGCAAATACCGAGCTGCTGCTGGTGATGATGATGATGGTTGTTCGTGATTTACTACAGAATTCACACAGGTCACGTTCAAATTTGTTCCTGATCTACACCCCAAAATACACGTCTCGGCACGATGACGCAACTGTCACTCTATTCTATCAATGCAAGTGATCATGTGAATTGGTGACTACAATGGCATACGAAATACGATGTGAACTTGCATCGGTATACACAATTTTGTTTGTTTGTCTCACAGTGTCTATCGCATTGTTGTTCCCGTTTAGATCTGAGAAACCTGACAGTATTGCGAACCGTGTGTACTCATGCTGTTCGACGGTAACAAATATTAGTAATATTATTGTTACCATCGCATATTTAGCCAGTACCTCATAAATTAATTACCATAACCATATACAATGGTTGCGTAATCATCAAAGGCTCTGAGCGACGGTCATTTGTTAGTACAGTTCCTTTTCGAAAGGGTGTAGTACTTTGAAATACTGAGAACGGTTCTGCAGAGATGTTTGTCCATTCTGAATTCTTATAAACCAATTTTTTTCTTGCTCACATTGTTATGCTCACCCGGAGGACACGGACCCAGTGGACTAAAATGCCCTCCGGGAGAAAACACTACTACAGAGAAAAGACATTTGCAGTCTTTTATTGAGGTAATAGTATATGAAAAATCGAGCGTCTTCCGGATGGATTGCCCCACATTGAATAAACCGGATAGCATCAACAAGCCTATATGGTTTAAATCCATATGTAATGATTGCATCAGCTAACCTGATCACACCATCGATGGCACTGATGAGACAAGCGCCAATTATCCCGAATCAGGTGTCCAGGCTAACCTGGTGAAGTAAATTTGTTGATCACAAGTGCATACCGAAACAACCAACCGCTATTGGACTACTATATCCACCGTAGCTATTATGGAAATACTCGTGGGTATTTTCAGTCATATGTTTATAGGCTTAAAAAGAGGATGGAAAATATTTGCCTCTGTGATGAGTGGAAAATAAATTATGTTCTGATCACACGGAACGGTGTAATCACTTCAGCCTTATGTCTGGTGTGCACCAAATTGAAGCCAAACTTCGGGTTGATTGGCGCATGGCTGTCATTTGGCTGTCCCATCGATCAACGCAACAACTTAGTCAGATGCCCACTGGTCCGTTTCGCTAGCCGTTTGTCTATTTTCCCGTTACATGTCACACCTGCCAACGAAAACGCAGACACAACGATCGGTTACTGATGAGTAGTAGGGGATGTTGATTGATATACTTTGAACAGTCAAAATAACGCCCAACAAATCCACTTATCCTAGTAATCGCAACAGTTACTGGACTTGGTGTTCCATTGACCAGTCACAATATCTACAGTTTCGTTGGTAGTTGTGATATTCAGTGAAAGTTAGGATAAACGGCCAGAGAAACGGGTCAGTAGGTATCCACCAAAGTTTCGGAGGTAGTCTATACATAAACCAGACAGCAGCCGTGCACCAGTCAACCGAAGCTCGATTTTGCGCAGCTAAGACAAACAGCCGGAGTGATTGCAAATCGAACATCAATCACACTTGATCGTGACTCACGAACTCAGACAGACTTTTGGAAAAGTCGGACTGGAAAGTCTATTTGAACACCAAAGCTACGATCAACTAGAATCTAATCACCCCTCCAGACAACTCATCCTAGTAATCACAACATGTAAACAAGCGAAACCGTTCAGGTATACTGAGGATTCGTTACTCAATTGTAACCAAAATTTGTCGGGTGCCCGAAATGAGTTAACGGTTATAATACGCACATCCTGATTTTTTTCTAACCAGAGCCAACATAGCTGTGCGTTTGTTTTATTTCACGTGCTCTGTATGTGATTAAAACATGTGTGGGAGATTAAATTATCTTGCGGACTTCGCGTTCTCTCAGTTATTCAAATTTGTTTTGACTCTGAGCATACGTTGGAATAGACAACCCTTTAGTCACCAAGAAACGGAAACGTTTAGGCCACAGAACTTAAGTTCTTATCGAAGGGTGTGGTAATCAAGTATCTCAGAAGTTTGGGAGAAATCAAGATAGATTTTATTATCAGGAAAACTTCTGCCAGTACACTGAACAAAACAACACGCGTATGTTTTATCGCTCCCGTTTCATAGTGCATACTGCACAAAATCCGGGCAAAAACAGATTCGTGGTTATCAACTGTGAGAAAAACTGTTATTTGATAGAACTTACCCATCGGATGCGCTATTCTGTACGCCAGTAGACGATGCCATACACCAAAGTTTTCCACTACGAGAACGCAAACGCCAGTACCCGGTAACTAAACAATAGACACCAGGCGCCATCCCGTTCGTGGCTGACAGCCCTTGAGGTTGCTTCTCGTAATCCCCACCTGGGGATTGTGGTAGCACAGTAGTGGAGGCAGCTATAGACTCCGAACAACTGAAGCCTTTGCCCCCGATGTACTCTAGTTGAAATATCGTTGTTTCGTCTAAGTCGTGTTGATTGGCAGAAATTTCGACCCCTTTTGAACAGACGGAAGGGTATAAAATGTGAAGACTTCTCATTCAAACACACAAGAAGCAAAACAAAAAACAAAAAAAATCAAAGCTTGTACATTAAAACAAACAAATCGGAGCGTCGCTACTAATGTTAGGTTGATCGTGGGAATCGAATTCAAATACATTAAGTCTGTGGGCCCAGCATGCCTCCACTGCTCAGTTAGTGTGGCTCGTACGGTTTTAGCCGAGGAGTTTTTGAAAGCATTATTTTCATTCCAGAATTTCTCAAATTTGACGGGGAGGAAAGTAACCACACACTGGTAATATGTAATCTGCAGACAGTACAGACTGAATATTATTCAATGGTTACGTTTGATAATAAATTTGCCGAGATGTTATCTTCGGACAAGTTAATGAAACGCCAGGACTATTATGTGAAAGGTGACTTTGTGCATTGGAATGCAGAACTGAGAATACGTGAATTACTACACAGTTAAGTATACTTGACTCAAGGTCCTTCTGATTCCAAGCAATGCATTATCGGCAACAGTGATTTCATAGCCCAAATAAGCAAGTAACTGGAGGTTCGAATCTCCAGGGTCAAAATGACGTCTGTTCACTTGTCATCCCTTGTGGCAGAAGGACATTCGAAGAACATCAGGATTGACAAGTAAGATGTTTGTTTAAGTAAAGTTTTATTCACACTTTTTCATTACATACACGAAATAGTATGAAAACGAGGAAACATTAGGGAGATTAGGGGAAAGTGTTTGGAGTAGATAAATAGTACTCATTATTGGAAGGCAATGGGAGATTAGACAGGTTGGAAACCACTCACAATCGATTGCAGCCGTCATACTTCCGGAGACTTTCCGATGAATCCCCTGAGAAAAGAAGCTCAAAACTCCAGTTTCACTTCTTTCAGAATCCGTCAGTTGGATTACTTCTGAGTTCAACTTGGAGAGAAGTTCCGGTCAAAGAGTCACCGACCGGAGTCAACAGGAGAGTTATTGTCATCTCTCGAGGCGATTAGACAAGCTGAGCATTACTCAAGAAGGAATGTAGTTGTGCTCGCATACAATAATTCAGTCGGTCTAATGTGAGATCAATGGTGCAGCGGTGAACAGAGTTGCCCCATAAAAGCATGGCCGGAGTTTCAAACCCGGCTGTAACAAGGATATGTACTATTTATGAGCTCTAACAAGAGCAAAACTCGAGTCTAGTACGTCTTTTCAAAAGACATTGACTGGAAAATCCATCTGAATGCAAAGGCTGCGATCTGTTGTGTGTGACTTTGAATTGTACAAAACCAGAAACGCCTATTACTCACAAGTAACGAGGTGTTTGCCTGCGATTTCAGGTCCCTTTTTTCCAGTGAGCAATATGTAATTACGGACAGACTTTCGCTACCACAACATCCAGCAACACGTCTAGTGCTACGTACAAGAATACCACGTCAAATTTGATTTTACTCGATCATACTCAGAGTAGTAGGACCGTGTTGTTGATTATGCTAATACAATCGAGGTAACGAAAGTGATCATATAAAGTTGCCTCATAAAAGCATGACTGGAGTTCCAGTCCCGGCTGAGACAAGGACATAGACTACTCACGAGAGATAGAACAGAGGCGAAACTCAGGTCTGGTGCCTCATTTCGAAAAGGGTTGATTGAAAAATCTATGGAAACGTGGCAGGTGTGATCAGTTATTAGTCAGTTTAAGAGACGGAACAGACATATTGCACAGTCAGTTGGAAGGCAAAAGTGATAACACACGAGCAACCATGTGGTTAAGCGTTTACACGGCGACTAGATGACCAGTCGTTTGATAAATAACGATAAAAGTAGAACGAACCATGCAGGTAATGAACAGAAAGAAGGGGAGGAAGTAAGAATGAGAATGATGCTCTATCTGTCTGATGCGTTGCTTAGGAGGCGATCGGTTCATTGACGGCTATTTCGGAACATACAGGATGGGTCTACACGGTGTCTCACGAACGCTTCAGATAAATTTAGCACGTGTGCGCTCACAGTTTGATAAGTGTCATAGAATATCTTCGTAGGATCGACTGGATAGGCAAATTCATACATTGTCATTCTACTCTTGGTTGCCCCAATTTGGACCATATAAAACCGCTTCTGGAGGCTCTCAGAGGTTCGAGCAGGGAGTTGTGTCACTATGTGGCCAACGTACTGTTAAACGGCATGTAATGTCAAGTCCACAACTAATGTTCGGTTTTGTTGAGCGTGGACACTACCTTCTTTCCCAGAGTTTTGGGGATACGAGTTGTGCGATGCAGCACAGTGGGCTTAGCTGATATATACGTGCAGTTCATTGTTCTTCAGTCTCCGTCTCATGCAGAGTGTTATGCCTGCTGCCTTCTAGGGTAGGAACACGAACGCAAAGTTACGTATCGGTCTGTAGACAGCATAAAAATTGAGGACCATTAATTTTAGATAAAAGTTTAGTTAGGCTCCTAGTGCGACTAACCTGAAATTCACGGTAATCTGTGCTCCGGGAATGACTCTGGAGATCAGCTGGTAAGGCGCCCGTGATTCCAGCCTGTTTTCATACGAGAATCTTTCAGACATAGACAAGGGGGAATAACATACTACTAATAAGTAGTATGCATATGACCGTCCACCGTTAATTGCAGATTACCCAGTCGGATGATCCACCTCACCCACACCTTCTCGGTCACCTTTATACCTAAAATAGATCGAATTTGTCCGGTTATAAATTCTGTAGTCTGCTGTGACCTTTAGCCAAGTTCGGTAATTCAGACAATCACGATCAGAAGACAAGGTACTAAGCTCTAATAGGGAACAACTAGCTGCTTGTACGTTGGCCGTCAGAACTAAACCGTAAGAGTCACTTGAATCTCAGTATGTTGCTTAGAGGAAGTTCCTCCCTTGGTTAATTTTGAGCCATTTAGTTCTCGTGTTGGTAAACCAAATACAACAGCCGAACAAACATTACCGACACACATCACAGTGCTAACGCCACGGAACCACGACCCCCTCAAAAGTAGCACACACATTGGCGTCAGCACCATACGCTTACGTGTGCCTACATCAGTATGAGCAGGTGGAGAGGGTGCTATCGGTTGAAGGCAAAGGCAGAACTGAGAAAAACGCGACGGCAGTTCGTTAACCTGTCACGTTTGTGTAAACAAGTACTACACTATTGAGGTCAAGCGAAAACTTGCCTCTCCCGGTGGAACCAGTCCGAAAAACACACCGTACTTAAACTGATTCACACCAATTAAGATGCCGCTGATTTACGATTATCACGTGCACTATTGTCCGTGCATCCGCATGTACATAAATCTGACAGCTGAACTAGGTGTTCAACTAGGCGGTTTTTAGTGGTTCCACGACCTAATCCGTTTTACACTTCTACATGTGACGTATGACGCATAGGATGTGTAGAAAAAACCATAACGCGCACATCCCCGTTGACATACACATGGCACAGATGTGCACTACTGACAGGCTCTAACCGGAACGAAACCCAAGTATAGTGCTTCTTCTCGAAAAAGGACTGATTGAAAAGTGTGTAGGAATTCGAAAGTTGTAATTAATTTCTGGTGATGTTCAACTTGTGCATACATATGAATGCTATCTTTCATTCCGCGATCGGCTAAAGCAATACGGACATTTAACCGTTTCTGTTATAGTAATGAAGTGGATACTAATCACAAGTAAGAACGCGTAACGTGTAGTCGTGTAACTGATTTCAGAAAACAGTTTATGTCCGTTCCCTATCTTTAAACTCTAAACTAGAGTTCTTCTTCCCATCATAATTTTATATCAATTATTGATGTAATGCTATCGATGGCGATGGCTGTTGATTTGGTTTCTGACAGGAAGCAGGTAAGTGAACTTTTGGAGAACCTTGGTGCACGTGAAATCTATAAGACGTGAAGAAAGCTATCAAACCTACATGTAAAGGTGTTCTCTTAAAAATAATACTGAAATAAGTGGAATTTTATGGCTCAGAAGAAACATAAAGCGGAGTGAAAACAAGCTGTAACTCAAGTACATACAAATTCTGTCATCACAGGCAATTCTCACGGAACTGAGAGTTGGGCAGATTAGGGCGTTGACTTGTAATGCGTAGGGTAACCGGTTCGACTCCCATTAGGACTACTCCTAACTGGTGAGTACAAACGAGGACAAAAACGGTCGTGGAGTGTTGGTTTGAGTGTCAGTATTAAGAAACATTACGAACACCATTTGAAACCCTTGCGGCCGTAAACAAGTGCAATGTGTCCATCCGAACAGTGCGAAAAGGATTTATAACTCAAAAACATACAATGCACACTCGACAATGGGTTGGATGGTATCAAAAGTACACAGAATAAAAGGAAGGAAAATGCAGCCAGTGATGTTCGTTTCAAAACGGAGAGAATGATACGAATACGAAACATATTGAGGTGAAATGAACTTTGAGAGAAAAACAAAGATAACACTGAAGTCCATTAAAACAAAAAATTACTTCACAGTAGTGGAATTATTAGCTACATATCACAAAAAGTTGTCCAGTTGGTCGTGTTGCTTGGACATCATCATCATCATAGACAGCAATACATCAGTGGTTAACACTAATGCTTAACTGCCACACAACCATGAAGAAACAGCAAACCCTATAT
>QNGE01001887.1:91106-102483 GCA_008508345.1 Paragonimus westermani
GATTGAAAGTTGTCAAACAGCAACACCTTGTCGTCAGCATAATCAAGATCGGTCAGTCTTTCACCAGGTAGGAGGTCCACGCCGACATCTTGTGAGTGCCGGAGACAATCCTCCATTATCTCGTCTATGACGAAATTAAACAGAAATGGTGACAGCGGACAGCCTTGACGTACGCCGCTCATGGTGCTTGGACACTCGGATAGGTACCATTAATGTATGTATCCCTGAAGCTATCTACCGATGATATTGTTGAGATCGACGCAGATGAGGTGTTCCATCTAACCAGCGACAGCCGACACCTTTGGGACTTCCGTCGGACAGGATTAGCAGATACTAAACATGACGGTAATTTCTTCATACGTCTACGTTAAGTGATGGACTATAGAACGCATTCTACCCAGTCACTTCCACAAGGCCAAAACAGAGCAGGATATGGTGCTGAACGGGCATGTGTGAAACAATTCTGAGTCATCTCGACCGGTTTGCTAAAATCAATCCACTTACAGAGTGTTCATCTACTCATGACATGCGCTGTTGAACTTTATCGTTGTTCACAAAGCAATGCTGCACAGACAACGACCATCACAATGAGGTTTCCTAAGAATATCGTCGATGCAAAATGAACAGGTTTCCAAACCGTATAACAGCATTGCCCGGGCGCAATTGTGTTAAACATCCTACCCTCTAATGAGAGGTAGGTGTCACTTTGGTACCTCAGGTTAGTGGATGCGAACCGCGTGAGGTCGCACTGCCAGTTAGTATATAAATTCCACTGAAAACGAAACTTCCGACTAGAAACAAAGTGTCCCCGCTCAAGGTGAATATAAGTACACCATACTAGTGCAACCAGGCAAAGCGAAGCAGATACCATATCGTAATTATCCAGTCACCAAGTGGTTCAACGCGTGTTAGACTGTATGTGCATTGTCACCAAGCACTGGAATTGTCCAAGTCTATGATTCAGGTACCTGAGAGAAATTGCATGTCACCATTGATGACAACATCCGGAGTTTAGTATAAAACATAGTCGGTTGAAAAGTTGAAGAGAGTGGAATGAAAGCAGTAGGTCGTGAGAGACGACGATGAGTAGTGACAGCCATAGTTCAACATGAATTCTGGCTATATACCTTCAGAATGGCCGAACACTTCCGTGGTATTCTATTCATTAACAAACAACCGCAGCGGATACGTCCATCTGCAAAATTGAAAGTTGCTCTTTTATCCAGAAATGTCATTACAAGTGGCCGCTGGTAGACGTGATAATGTACGACCGATTGACGAACGATGAAGATTTGATCAATACATCCAGCAACTGCACAAAATCTTGCTTACTCTTTGCAACACTACTTTTTACATTTTTCAGCTAACCTGTAGAGCAGAGTGGACATTAACAAACTAACTGATTTCTTTTAGGTTAGTGTATAATTTGCGTAGGCATTTCTTAATGATAAAGGTAACTATCAAATGTTCTCAGGAACAGAATCTTTTAATACATTCAAAACCTTAGAGGATGGAAAGAACCAATCTGCAACTTCCAGCACTAGTAAGGCTTCCCAATTCACGACAACACTATACGGCTATCCTGTTTTAGTGAAAATTGTGTTTCACAACCTGGTAGTCAGTAAGATCCACAATAGATCATCAAACCTTACTAAAAATGCACTAGGATAAAATAGGTCTGATTGAACCTGATAGCAAACGATATGTGCACAAAAGTGTGACAAAATTGCATGGACATCCCAAATTTCGAAGCATTTACCCTAAGTTAGCTAGTAAAGTAGACTACCAGTGTATTGAGAACCAGATGTTTGAGAGTTTGGTTGCCGGTAGACTGTCAGGGAAGAGTAACGTGCAATCAAGCCCAAGAAACCAAACTTCATCACGTCTCGTCACAAGGAAACAAAATGATTTATCCGTAAAAGTAGACTTCAGTATTCCAAATGATGTAACAGCAATCAAGGGATTGACAGACTTGACATCTGTGATACTGTCAAACGTGATTTGCGGAGACTGAAAGAAGTGTGTAAGCGAAGGAAAGGAACGATAGGCGATCTTATGAGTACACAATAAACGATGAGTATTGTGACTAGATTTCAAAGAAGTAAGAAGAGTTTCATAGTTAAAATTGACACTACGGCTCAATATCTCCACAGGAACAGAGCAACAGACACCACAAAAAACTCCATGGTTGTCTGAGTTGAATGTCCATATACATATGCCCAGTTTGTTTAACTAGGAGATCCGACGGGCGTGTCCCCAGATGACAAGTCCGGAAGCTACTTCCCTGTGAAGGTAAAATAAGAATTGAGTGGGTTTGTCGTACGAATTAACACCCACAGACAATAAGCAGCAGTACCCCCAGAACATGGACGATTTTCTGGTTGGTAATCAGGTTTATCGTAAAATACTACATAGGTTCATTCACGGTATTACGATACGGTGTGAATTGCCCTGCTACAGAAGCGCTTTCAACCGCCAGAATAAACAACATATGAGCTGTCGATCGACCGGGATTTTTGTATATATTGGTATGCACCCGGCAAAGTACCAGTCACAGATGAATGGTCTCAATACCTCGCCGGTTCATAAGAGAAAAGATTAAGGAAGCCGAAAGATATCCGGAGCAGAGCCTTTAAGACTGTCTGCCAATCCGATAGTCAGCACAATCAAACGGAATCCGAACTAAAGCCTCCACCTTCCTCCAAAAAAGTTGGCGAGTGACTCGGTCCAATGTATCCTCACATTCCACTTAGATCGGCGCCTTGGAGAAGTCACTCCAGTGTTGTTGCTTCCAGGGACAGAAGGTAACACTGGAGAGAGCAGTCAAGAATGACAATCCAATCTGGTGTTGGGATCATCGCACCCTTTTGATCAGTTGGGTAACCCCTAGCCAGTAAGGTTCTGACCCATCACAGTCTGCCTGCTTCACTTAGTGCATGGAAATGCAATGGCAAGCAGACTGCAACGCTGCATTAGTCAAACGGAGAGATTCGGTGTATTCATCAACTTTTCGTTTGACAACTTGTGAGATAGGATCACGTGCTCCGGCATCTTTGACGAATATTCCAGTCTTCACCATACTGAAGACTGGTCACAAGATCAACCGAATGAATAGTTACACAGCCACCTCACAATGGACTAAACTTTTGCAAGTGGCAATCACATAGTGCAATGTTGCAACTTTTTCTATGAATGGATGGAACCAGAAGGCCCAAAGCGATGACGTGCGCTCTTCAGTTAGAGACTCATTACTGTTCACAATACGGCCGCCAACAGAAGGATCAAAACAATTTTTGACAAGCAGGTCAACCTTCTGGGTTCTAGTGAACACTTAGTGTGAGAAAACATTTTTTTGCTGGGCTCTTGCATATGCGTTGCGCCATCCAAAACATTCCGTGTTAACGGAATTCACCAGTTTAATCCTCCTAGGATGGAGGTATCTGTATCGGAGGATTGCTAAAAATGTTCACATAACGGAGTTTGACGACGGTTAAATCGATCGCCGGCAGGCTACATAATTTTTCGCATAGATCGGATAGCTCATCTGCTCTTATAATTTCTTTCCAAGTGTATTGATCTGCTAACGAAATTCGGCAGAAGCACACATTTGTCGTCTTAATTTTTCCGTAAACAGAATTGAAGCTCTGGAATTAGGGTGAGTAATTTGGGTTTTGTGGGGAGAAGGTTCGGTCGAGGGATGTGAAATTCGTAGTTCATGAGTTAGCTTATAAGTAACTGAGCGTTCGTGTATATCTTTATGCAGACGAACTGTCCAAGAGAAGCAAATAACCGCATAAAGTGCAGAGCGTTAATTTTTCCATGAGGACGAAAAGTTGAAGAGTGGTTCTGAACCCGTTTCAGTTACATCACGCAAATGGTTTTGGAAATTACCACTTGGGTGGAAGTCAGTTAAGATGAATGCCAAGTTGTAGAGTGCTCTGGGGATGTAGCAACATAACTGAAGACACGGGAGCAAGCGAGATTGCGTACAGCATGGGTGTACTATGATAAAAACCACCGAGTCCAGTAAAACAACCAGCTAACTTTCCTTACCAAACGTTCCCGTGTCGAGATAAAGCTCGTATGCCGACAGCCGAGTCTTACAAGGCGATTGAGAGATCATACAACAGCTACCCCATAGTTAAGATCTTACGCGATGTTGGGTGCAGATTTTACGTCTTAGTGAACGAGACGGCTACATAAACGTCACTGTTTCTAAGCCACCGGATTCTCATTGGTGAACAAAACGTGCGTCACGCCATACAGTTCAATCCTGCTGTTCGCCTGACGATAAACACTGAATCAGTCGGATGCGTGCGCGCAGATACGAACACAGGCATTCGCCACACCACCTCACGATGTTCCCACGACAGGCAGCACGGACGATTAATCACTAAAACCGGCCTGCAAAATCTGATCTTTGGGAAACGACAACAGATTACGTTGACTGGAAACAAGTGTATCCAACATGGAAGAAGGAAAAAAACTGTTGGTGGTTCAATCTCAATAATTTCTAGACACCAGTGTGGACAAGAGATAGGGTAGTTCTGATTCACCCCCAGAACAAAACTGCTAACGGCATTCACTTAGAAGGAAGCCGACTTTCGTGCCCGAGTCTCCGACGATTTCTACGAAACTTAGTCGACCACTGGCTGACAATGTGATGCATTATCCATCTACTCCGCCAGTCGAACCGAAGATAGATATCACTGAAAAAGATAGCTAACTGCTTAGCGCAACCAACAGAAAGTTGACTGAGTGTTGTACGGCTGTTTGGAACACAGCTTACCTGACAGTTATCCTCACCAGAGGTGTCCACTGTTTTTTAAACCTCAGCTGCGTAGGTGGTAGCACCTCAATGAATCAAGCTTCAATGTCGCTGTCTTCGATTTGGTCAGCGGAGTAAACGGACACCATCACACACCATCAATCAGTAAACTTCTCCATCTGGAAGTTGTTTTCTACAGTAGGAATAACAAACGTTGGAAAGCTAGACCATCAGACTGTTGAACCTGGTTGACTAAGGAAGACTATCCGCTTTTACATTAACTCGTGAGGTCTCGATAATTTAACGAACCGAGAAGATACATCACTGCAAATGTGGGTAAGGGCCTTCATACTATCTGCGAAGTAAGCCGAGATAACGTGAGTTCCAGGATTAAAGTACTGTTTCCTACCATTTCAAAATAATCTGTTTACTTGGTACGGGGACCACAGTCAACATGCTAACGTGTTTGAGGTCCACGGGCTCCTTGTCCGATCTCAGAAAGATTGGTAAACAGACTTGCTTCTTCATCGCCTACATTGTCGCTTCACCGTGTAGTCCGCGTTACAACTTTGCACAACTGCTTGCAAACCCGTTTATCCGAGTCACTTCTGGGGTTGATTGGGTTGAGGATTTGCTCGAGTGTGAGCTTGCTGGTGTCGATCAGTCTGACCGGTCTGATGTAACCTTATTATCACAAAATTCAAATGCTTTATGACGAATGAAACCAATCGTTAGTGGCTTTGAACCTAACCGATAAGCTGAAAACTTGCTTTGTTTGGCTGCTCAATGCTACCAAGTTGAATCAGCAATCTGGTTGCCGGGCGTGAATACGGACTGTCAGGGTTTGTGTTATACAATGTCTCAACTTGACCGGCAAGCTCTTTTATAAGAGCTGTGATCTAATGCCACACAACAGTTCGCTTTCATGTGGAAATTCACAAGGCTGGTGGTGAATCTGCTACTCACCGACCAAGACAAGATTAACGATTCATAAAACGAAATTACATCCGGCAACATCGGAACTGCTATCACCAGCAGCAGTATCCACTTTTCCGGTTCGTGTAACACATTTTGTATTAGTAGACGACAATTTCAATGATCTCAATCTGCCAGGCTGCCAGATTTAGTAGGTGAATCCAAGAATGTCGGTTAACCTGGGTGAACGGACTGAATTGGACCGATAAGAAGTCAACCAACGATTCGCAGAAGGTTGTTGCCGAACTCTGTCGACAACCCGAGCAAACTGGCACGCCAGCGCAATGACCAATCCGGATGGTACGCTAAAATAACGTCGGATTTTGTTATAAACAGCACCGGAGAAAACAAGTTGTTTAAGTGGGTCACTTAGTAAAACAAACCAGCTACAAGCGGAGCCAAGGCGTCGGCATCAATTGTAATTCTTCATTCTACGTATACATCTTGTTTATAGTGGAACCGACGAAAAAACTCAGTAAAACTGAAATTTGCCTGGTGCCACAAAATCTGCTTTTGCTTTCGTTTCGGAAGATAGGAAGATTTCAACACTATCTATCCACCGTATGCCATTGGTATACAGTTATTGTATTTCGTCGAGCGCTTCACCCTCAAAAGTAATCTTTACCAGCTCAATTGTGAGATAAAGATTGACGATCGTATGTTGCGCATTTCCGCTGTCCAAAACATTGCGGTGCAGAAAAGGATACGTCCATAGACTCAAATAATTGTGGAAGTGTGAAAATTTTTTCCTGTTCAACCCTATGGATGTTGTAGAGAGAACAAATATTTTGCGGGGTGGATTCGCTTCTCACACCTCCTTATAAGATACATAAACACTATGGTAGAATGTGACATGAATATTATGAAAAATTTGTGCAAAAATACAAAACGAGGCCAAACCAAGCGTAAACAGCGTGTAGTGTCCGCGTGTCTATCAAATCAACGGCAGTCTAAATGTCGCAGCTAGTTGACTGCGCAAATAATTCCGGTTGATTATTGTCAGTCAGGGGGGGAGCTTCTGTGTAGAGTCTGTCAATCTTTTCGTATATGTACACTGGTTTCATGTCTGCATCGTTGGTTGTACACAGACTACTCATCAGTCGTGTGAATCAATGAGCTCGCCTTGTCCCCGCGCATCTCACTTTCTGCAATCATGTGGACGCTATTATAGTAATCCAATCACAATACAGGGACCGGATTTGTTGAAGCTGCTAAACTGTCTCAAGAAGAACACTTTTCAACCCACATTGGAACTAGTGTCGTGGAAGACCTGCCATTAACAGAGTTATCAAGTCATATACAATTTCGATTACAACACTCCTGAGGAAGGCCACCAGAGGTGGTTGAAACGTAGAGTATTACAACTTGCTCATAACGTTGTGTTATTCCCAATCTGTTTACGATATACAATTACTCCTAATGTCGACTCAACTATCGGCGGCGGCCAACCAAAAACTTTATGCCTTCCATAGTGCGCGGGTGCAGTTGTGGGGATCCGGGGGTGCTTCGAATCACCTTAAACGAACGCGCATTCAAATCAAAAGTTCACCATCCAAGACAGTTGATGGAAACTGTCTGTCAATATCAAACAAGTGAAGTAACCGTATCTGCAGTTTGGGACAGACAGCTGTACGGTTCTAACTGACCTTGAGAGCATAAATCACATGACAGAAGCGATTGACGCAGTGGTGGTAGTGTTTGGCAGCAAAAATATATGCTCGACTTCATCACCCAACGCTTCAGTCACCCATCCACACATCAGAGATTTACGCAAAATGTACCGGTCCGAAAATCCGTAACAACACGTCGTTCAAGTGGAGTCCTGACAGCCGTCACCAGAGCAGACACTGTTCGGACGGAGCTGGCTATTACATGGGTGCGTGTCTATAAGATTGCGTTAGCAGCCCGAGTATTTGGATCATGCCAGTAATAAATGTGTCCATCATACACACACGCACACACACTGAACCAAACGACAGACAGCGTTAGAAAATGGTGTTGCAAGCAGACATGTGATTTTGGTCAGGAAAAAAGCTTCGGAAATCTGAAAAAACCAATGATCGCATATGCAAAATCGGTGCCAGCTACCGTCCAGTCCGACCATGGTAAGCGGGATGCGAGAAAAATTGAAGACTAGTATGCAGAGGCAACGACATTTTGTAGTAGCATCTGTGATCCCTGTTCAGTTTATTGAAACCAATGATTACACCTTGTGAGCTTCCAAACGACCACAGATATTCCCAAATTAGTTCAGCCATTTTCTTTCAAGATCTTTAAGTCATACCAATCGCTCCCTTACCAGTAGTGGCGATTTTTTAGTTTGGTGCAATCATTTTTTATTTCGAAACATTTCATTACTTTCGGTCAGTGGTCACCGCTGGTTTACCGTTCCACACCGTTGTCAGCCAGTGTTGGTCATGTAATATAAGCCTACTGAGTGCATTTTATGCAGTCGACCGATTAACCGGAATGCACACATCGAACTCATGTTGATCAGGCTGTACAGGATGCATTCAAGTTGAGGGTATATGTTCCATTGTTAAAATAACCGGCGCTACGTACCACCGACTGTTCATTTGGTGTGTCCACACGCGTGTGAATCGATCTAAATATCACATCCCAACAATTTATTAGAAACCACTGGACAAAAACGCAACCGGTGAGTGGCTGTTAAAGCATGCATACTGTGCTGACAACCAATTTGCCCGTTTACATGAACCATCTCCATTGATATTGGCCGCGCAAACACAGTAACTATCCCAATGATACCACACGACTCAGTATGGACTCAGGAATATAAACGCTAAGCCATGTGATCAGTGAAGATTGGATTTACTGTGGTAGTGGGACTGCGTAGTAGACTTACCCAAAGTAGATATTCCTGCCCGGCGTTCCATCTGCGAGTCCCTCATGGAATTCGAACATTTTTAAAGAAAGGATTTTTTGATCTATCTATTCAAAATAAAAGCATCTGATTGCAGTCCTACCATGGTTAGGCGAAAAACGGTTGATATGGCGTTATAAGAATATTTGTTCGCATCAACATCGCTAGACGGATTATGTGCTAGTGTCATTGTGCGGACACAGTCCAACACAATACACATCACTCAACTAGCAATCAGACGCGAATCGCGTTAACTCACCTTGCTTGACTGAAGCGAATTTGTTGTTGTGAGCCAGAACACCAACCTGTAACGCAGCTCGTTCGATAAGGAACAGTTCTTCCTTACCAGGAACCACGATTGTCGGTTTGGTTTTGACTGTACCCGGACCTACAGTGGTTAGATAGGCCCCATTGCTATCTCGAAATGCATACGTTCTCGAATGACCTGCATACAAAAGAAGCAAAGTGATGAACTGGAATTAGTCCTTTAATCTAAACAGTCCATATGTACTAGTCGGCTGAACGTTAGTCAGCCAATTGAACTTGCGTTTGGAGCTTCCCTTCCAAGTGGATTGTGCAAATCTTGTATGCCCTCACTCACAATCATCGAATGAGCTGTCGGGAAGGCACGGGCCAAACGTAAAAACTTGGTTTATATAAAATGGCATCGCTTACATGTTAGTCGTAATAATACTGAGTGATATAGGTGCCCCAAAAGAACCTATAACGGTTGTATAAAATGGGTCACAACACAGGAAAATGCAAGACAGTGATTACACAAAATACATTACACATCATATGTGGGCGGGAATTCATGATGATGAAACGGAACCGTAAAATCACGAACTTTATGAGATGAGAGTCATTTCACACATTCGAGTCTAACACACGACACAAAATTAACTGGCGCAACAAATATCTACACAATTTTTACCGGAGAGATTTCAAAGTCAGTGTAAATTGTCCTCATAAACAGAGCAGTGAGCAGTCATGGTTAAGGATAGCCGTTTTTAAATACACAGCAAAATATCCGATCACTCTCATATGCCCAGTAACATGACCAGCCTGGAGCAGTTGATCAATTAGGTTAACGTCCGCATTTGTCTAGTCTGGCGTGTGCAATATAACTACCCGCACGTTTGAGTTTGGATTTGTAGATGCAACATGAAGGGCACCGTTATGAGCATTCTTGCGAAACTAATAAGTAGAGTTCGAATTGATAGGCTGTTCTTTGTAGCGTTTCAGATTTGCTTAACTGGAAGACAGCTTCATCAGGCGAGCACCTTTGTACAGAGATGCCATAAACACAACTTTTTAATAACTTTCACCATGTTCGAAGGTTACAGATGAAAATGCACGACGTGAATAAGTCAACATAGCACACGGTTTCCTTTTTATGACATACGAAACGCTGAAGAAGGGTGTACAAATGAGAAAAGTGACCAATAGCCGCTCACCCTAACGGTCAAATAATGCACACTTTCGAGGTTCATTTAGAAAAACAAACACAATGGCGTGATTGTCAATGTACACACAAATTCATATGTAATGGTTAATTATGGAGTAAATGCAACACAAACTTATTCATCATGTTACAGAAGTCTACATTCAACTACAAACATATACAGACAGGAGCTACTGCTCATCGACATTGAACAGTTGGTAGTCTACTTAATTAGCTATTGATTGAAATCTTCGTTACCGAAGGAGAAAAATAAATTCCAGAGCAAGTGGACAAACAGTCACAGTTTGTTAAATAGGTGATCCATTTATGAAAACTTTGGGATTCGAACCAGAGACAAAAACCGTACGCACATACAAGACATGAGTCCTAACAGTCAAGCCATAAAGTTGTCCACGGCCTGTGAATTTCAAATTAGGGTTTCATCACCGTCTGTTTCCACGGTAATGAAGGTGGACAGTAATTCTTGAAACAACTCATCTGATCTCGTTCATTAATCAAACCACCTAGGAAATGCGTGTCTTCAATGTGCTTTCATACTGGAGCACCTTTGTCCCCAACTGCATTACCTCAGTGGTCTTTTTGAGTACTTGCAATGCAACGAAAGTTTTCGTTCGCAGTTTTCACACTAAACTAGTCCCTTATCAGCAAGAGTTGATACTGTTCCTTTGTAGGTGTTTCAACTGTACATCTCAAACTGTTATGCCTAACTTACGAAGCGGTACTAGACCTGAGTTTCAAGAAATCACGATCGTCTGAGCGGTTGTATACGCTTTGAAGTAAATGAAAGACATGTTATTTGAACTGAATGAATGTGGTCCACCTGTGTTCTGTTTCAACATTCTGCTTCACCATACTCAGCACTTGTGTGCCACCGATCATTAGATAGCCGGCCACACTACCCAAGAATATGAAGACCAGAAATGTTGAGAAATCCGGGAAACACAGAATTAAGAGCGAAGTATTCAACCAGCCAAATTAGCAAGCAATTGGTTATACATTGATGTAGAAACACACTGAATAGAATTAGCAGAGTGCATTGAATCAGACAACATTTTTGGTAAGAAAATATCATATGCTGTAGAGTGATACGGAAAATTGCAAACAGTGTATGTCACATGAAGGTAACATGACGTATGGAAAGCTGTACGACTGAAACTGAGGTCCGCAATTGCATTGCGGTTCTCAAGCGTAATAAGGCTGCTGGTCCAGATAACCTTGTGCCAGCACTATTCAAAGAAGGGGGAGAGGCGTTAGTAGAAGCTTTGACTCATTTATTTCAACTCGT
>QNGE01001887.1:103631-137957 GCA_008508345.1 Paragonimus westermani
GTCATTTTCAGTAGTTAGGTCCCTTCCCGTCCCCTTCTTTTTCGTTCTCTCTTTCTATATAGGGTTTGCTGTTTCTTCATGGTTGTGTGGCAGTTAAGCATTAGTGTGAACCACTGATGTATTGCTGTCTATGATGATGATGATGATGTACGATGAATGTGTATCTAACTTCCAACGACAGACATCTTCCTCAGTCTGAACAATACACCCCAAAGGGACAGACAAAAAATTTCGGCATCAAATGTTAAGATCAAAAAACGTGTGATAAGAAAGGTGGACAGTTTATCGATTTGGACGAAGATCCCAGATGTAGTCGCCAGAGAAACTGGTGTAAGTAAAGTAGTGAGAAATCGGCGTGTTAAGTAACCACATATAACAAGAAAAACGGAGTACACCTCTAAAAGCATGAACCGAGATTAGAATATACACTACGGAGCACATACGTGATTTATATAGGTCAAGTTTACACACAGAATCAGTGTTTCACACCGACACGGGATCGGAGATTGCAAGATGAAAGACGTTATGGAAATCGGGTCAACATTAATCACTGGGAATGGGACGAATTTGAGGCTAAAAGAACATAAGTGGGACTGAACGGTATAATGAAACATCGGTATTTCACGTGTAATTCACGTACTTTTCACTTATTGTCGTGTAAGGGATTTCCCTTCGGGGTGGTTACAGCCGTAGCATAATCAGGCAGATCTAACGGATGAGGAGAACACTGTATTGGGACCAACAGGAATCTATATGCAAACACTACATTCTTACTGATATCTCGAACTTTTCCGAACGATGCAAACTATTTAATCGATCACTGCAGGGTGCGAATTTCTCAGTGTGGTGGGTTCACCAGTATGATTTGTCCTTAAAGGTAGTGAGCGAGGTAAGCCCGTCAATTACGGGTCGACTACATGATCATCGGTTATTCTAAAGGTTACGAAGAGTTTGACAGCGATCAGTTACATAAGTATTTTACCCATTGCACTGCCAAGAGTCGACACAGATTTCGAAAAAAATTCTAGCTTACGTGCCGTTTGGGAAAACTGGCCAAAGACGGCTGATGAAGCCAAACCGGTTGATATGGTTTTTCTCGACTTCTCTAAAGCCTCCAAACACTTAACACTCTTCGTCTAACTTCATCATCATGGTATAGAAAATCCCCTACCTCTGTGTCTCACCGATTACCTCTAAAATCGTTACCTAATATCCAAGTGAACGGGGCTTTTTCGGATTGGTATTGTGAGACCGGCGGTGCTCCCCAAGGTTCCATACTAGGACAACTGCTCTTTACTACATTTGTGTACGAAATTCTCCAGGTTGATAAATCCCTGTTACTATATGCTGTTGATAATAAACATTAACGTAGGACGGACAATGTGACTGAAGATGAGAGGTCACAGAATGAGTTAAACATTGCACACCGCTGGGTCACAGGTTAACACGGTTAAATGTGAAGTGACGCATCTACGTTGTTTGGACCGCACAGATCACCTTTTGGGAGGTGAAACACTGAGCATAACTACACGCTTGCACAACTTGAGCACTGTTGTCTCAAATGCCCTTGGCTTGTCTCTCAATAATGCGACAATAGCCAAGATAGTCAACTCGATGCTTAGGTTGCCCACCGGGCTTATCGGACGATTTCACTTAGATGGTTTCGTTGTTATGTTCAATTCACTAGTGCGCCCTATTTTTGAGCTAAATATCTAAGCTAGTTGTCCTTATGTCCTGAAATACATTACTTTTACTGAGAAAGCGAAAAGCACAGCTACAAAACGGGCTATGGTACTGCGTTGGTTACCACACCTACACAGGTTGTGCAAATTGGAGTAGTTGTCAATGCGCTAGCGGTATATGGAGAACGCTCGATTTTAGAGTATAGGATCCTCCGTCAACCACGAAATCCTTAGAAAAACACCTGTACTTAGCGAAAATAGCCATCATTCGGATAACTCACTAAAATCATAACTTCAAATGAGCCGTTGGATTGGTAGAAAACACTTTTTGACATCTAAGTGTGTTCAATCTGGGATAGTCTGCCGTAAATGTCTGTTGTGAATGCGTCATCAATAGGTAAATCCAAAAGCGTCGGCGTGACACACATAGGCGGGATACCAAGCCGAGTACTCATACAATTTGCTCAGCAAAACCTGGGGCAAGATGAAGATATTCCAGATATCACACTGTTGAAGCCAACCAGCTGATGTTTTGTTGTACGCTGCATGTTTGATAGGCATTTCTTGTGTTTATGTTCCACCCATTATTTTCTAGTTTTCGCAATATTTCTATTGCTGACCTTCTAAATTTAATGGTCTAAATCGCTCAATAAGGATTTATATCTAAATAGACCTTCTCAGCATATTCTAACCCGTAAGTTTCCTCTGTGTCCTGCTGTGCTGAATACACACAAAGTTGTTCGTATATGGAGAATTTTTAACAGTTTCTAGATTAAATTGGGCTATCATGAAGAATTAATGCGTTTTCGTAGGACTGCAATAGATACATAAATGCGTCGTAGTATACTGAATTAATGTATGTTGGTGGCTGGTTGGCATAATTGTATCAGCAGTGCCAGCGGAACGGAAAATGGAATACAGGCCCGCACATCCAACGCTAAAGTGGTTTTCAGTTGGTTTGTTCATCAGTGGCGGTAGAGAGGCATCGCTCTGAACTTAGAGGTTGTTCATAAGATGGTTGAACATTCGGGGTAGACAGTAGAAGCGATTTTCAGTTACTCGACCATAGACGTCTGTAATTAATATCTAATATCGGATGGCATCTACGAGCAGGCATCGATGAGGTTAGGAAGCGGATGTTTGTTAGTTACAATCAAGTAAATCGGTTTGTTCGGCATTTATGGATGTGTGGACTTAAGTGATTTGATCGCGCACCAAAGATGTTGCTAACTCGTCTGTTGCGCGAGCATCCTTTACCGATAGCCGTGACACGAGGTGGACAATAAATGAACTGACATAAAGAAATGAAAACAGTTATCAGTTCACCATACAGGTTGCAGCCCTCTTGCTTCACAGAGTTCGCAGTTAGAGATGTTAGGACAGATGACAGCTAATCCGGTTCAATGGTCTGAATATCCCCGATGTTTGTCTGACCCATCTGTGAAGCAAATGCACTTAATGAAGCGAGGCACTGAAAACCAAAAGCAAACAGCCCTTTAGATTTTGCCTTACTTCCATTTTCAAATCGGGTTGTTTGTCTGCAAGATAGGGCTCATCTGAAGTTAGACAAAATAATTGCTGGAGTTCAGTTGTAAGATATCCGCACCAAATTTAATACGAATGAAGCTGAACAGTTTGGGCGTCGTATTTCACATGTTACTGATAAACAGATTAGGAATAACACAACGTTGCGAGCAAGTTGTAATACTCTACGTTGTAATCGATTACAACACTCCTGAGGAAGGCCATCCGAGGTGGTTGAAACGTAGAGTATTACAACTTGCTAGAGTTCAGGTTTTAACTATGCTGGCCTTTGATTTATAAACTTGAACTCGTTTTACATCTAACGGTTGTGTGGCAGGTAAGCATTTGTCCGAACCCTCCACGTATTACGGTTAGTGATTTTTGTTATCACCACGAGCAACATGAACATCAGGATCGACGGAGATGACAACCCGCCGATAGGTCCCGCATATTTGCGTAAAAACAAACGATCCCAATGTTGCACTTGCCTGGGCGCAGTTCGAACGCAAATAACACTGATTCATCCATATGATCCACCAACGTGCCATCCGGATGTAAGTAGCGACCTGCCTCGCTGCGTAATGCCACACGACCCAATCGGGCTACAGCTGATCGTCCAAGAGCGCTCGGTGCACGGCCTACGCCTATCGGACTTGTAGACGTCGTGGTTTGCATGGGAACTTGTTCCAACCAAATCAGCGTGTCAGCACCCCATGGGTATGGCTGATCTGCTCGGAATTCATCTACGTCCGGAAGTAAGCGCAAATAACGGGATCGGAACTGATGACGAAGGTGAACCTGTAGATTAAACGTAGGAAACTTAGGTAGGGTAGCGATCTCGACTGCTCTGTCTTGAAGAGCAATGAAGTAAAAATAACGGAAACCGGGACCAAATGTAAAATGCGAATTTTGTAAGGGATGTGTTCAGTGTCTTTCGCTTCCCCTCCTCTACATCCAGGCATGTTGTCTAAAGGACGGGATCCGCTCAAAAACAGACAGTAGTTAATCAAAGACAAATTCACAGGCTACGGACTCGGGCATATGTGACACAGTGTCTAGTCTAGCTATGAGAAAAAATTGCCCACTTGCCATTTCGTCCCTTTGTAAGTGAATCACTAAGTTCGAGTTAATCCGGTCCAAACCCTTTGGGTCTTCTTACACTGTGAGCACTTTACCATTAATTCTCATTTGATCACAGACTAACCTGTTAGATCAAACACGCGAACTGTGCACACCGATCGACAGAAGCGAGTCTTGGTGTTTGCTAGTCTATGTATTGAGACTGAGCCATCTTCCAGATACTGAAGTGTTGCCAAGGCAAGAGTGGTAACCAAGGCAAGTTGACTTTGAACTTGTGATTCCAAGTTTGAAAGGTACTTGCCTGACCAACCCGACATTGTCCTGCCTTGTAATAATATCCTATGAAGATTCAACACCTGATGGGCTCGCTGGCTTAAAAAGGTGAGGTCGGCCTTCGCATGGAGCCTTTGAAGGGACGTATTAGTCACCACTCCAAACTAGTTATTCACCGATAGTTGAATCCAAGAAAACATGTGCAGTATTACACATCCCACAAAAATACGTGATATCACTTGCATTGATAGCCAAAGGTGCACGACTATGGATTCACCTAAAAAATGTCTCAGGTGCACGCAGATTGACAACCATAAGGACTGCACTAGTGGCCACCTACAAGTTCGCCTAGCGAACCCTCTGAATACTGAGTGAATGGACATGTTTCTCCCATGAAAATGTAAAGTGTATTTAAAATAAACGTCAGTCTTGCGTAATCACACGGACACGTGACGCTATTCAGTACATTGTGTGAAAAAGTGTGACACGTTGAGCACGGAAATTGTGGACACAATTCACACATGAAAAGAAACCAGGCAGCGGGTACACTGTCCATCTTTTAGTACGAGCGTAACCCACCTTTAGTTATCTTCAACAAATTTTAATCATGTAATGGGTGAAATAGCTTATTACAAAGGTCCAGTTGTGAAATGTATGGATATCGAACCAGCAACAGGAATTGTATGCCTCTTCGCGACAAGCTGAGACACGAGGCCACGCTGGGGGATCGGATATCTCACAACTGAACGCAGCTACTTGCCAATCCCATTGTACTAGTTGCAATCCACCAAGTGATCCAGAGGATAGACTGACCGCGCAGCGACCCAAATATAACACCTCTGCATTATCGACGCTATCTTGTAGAGTATGTACCACGTAAAGGCGTGCTGTCCTTGTCGCTGGTTCGAGTCCAGCAGAAATTCACACTTTTCACAATTAGATTTCCTTTAAATTGACCAATCTGTCCTACTAGATAGCAAATAGCTGATTACAAGCCGACGTGGTCAAGCATAACATCTGATTGTCGATGTTGAAACTCAGCTGTGATTGGCTGGGACATGTCATCTGTGTGTCAGCGCTCCGTTCAACTCCCAGCGAAGCAGTTGAGTAGTTTGGGCACCCTTAGAGAAAAAGTGACGTGGGAGCTCCATAATAATTTGACATCGAGGTATGAAACAACTGACGTGGAGGTTTGCTTCTAATGACGTGTTGCTTCTTACTGTATCGCCCCCGTCATCAAATGTTCATATTTGATTGCTTCTACTGTGTCCAAATCTGTACGGGTTTTGATACACTCATTCCGTCCACGATCTTACCCTTTTCATGTGTACATGTACCGGATGGGATTGACCATGAATAGTCCACTCGACTCAATGCAGGCATTATGCCGCAAGCATGTGCTTTAACAAATGTCCCTTCAGAGAAGGGAAGATCGCAGATTTTCTAATCACAACTTGTCTAGAAAATGACATATTTACTCATTCTCTCACTGCCAATTAGCGTGTTCGAGTAGAGTCGGGCACACCAATTATTGGTGTTGATGTGATGGGCCCGAAAAACCACCTGGGCTTACATCCATCTGGTGACTGTGAAGTTCCCTGGTTTGTAATGAAAAAAGAATGTGTTGTGGGTAGCAATGTAGGCTCTGCGCTGATGTCCAGATAGAAAGGACCGCGCAGCTGAACACTAACGTTAACTGAGGATTCTACCCAGTACTAACGCCAGCTAATGCATACGACGTCATCGAATCTGATGTGACTGAGATATGCCGTAACGACTGCTTCGCTCGTACAGAGACTACATGAAGTTGGCTTCGGGGTTGGGTTGGTAGAAAGGAAAACTGAGAGGGTGCGTTGTGGTTATGTCCGAATAAACGCGCGTGTCAGTATCACTAGTGAGCGTTGAGTGACATAGAACCCCGTGCGAAGGAAAAACCTGTTGTTTATGACTAGTATAGATGTAAGAGTTGGTAGGTTGCGTCATGATGACGATGAATGAGATGCATACATGCTGCGGAAGACTGTAAGAGCGAGAATTGGAAAGATGTCCAAGAAGTGGCCACAAAAAAACCGCGCCACCAGACGTGCTGACCCGCGAACACGAAAAGGGCCATGCGCTGAGTCGATATGTTGATAGAACCGTCACGAGCTATGCCCGGTTCTGATGTCATCTGTCTGCGTTGTCCGCCGAGCACACTAGATGAGTAAACGGGGCTGAAGGACATTGTTAAGTGGAGATTATGGTCACAAGTTGGAACGAGTCGCTTATATGAGATCACACGATGAAAGATATAGAGACGAAACTGTGCAGAAGTGATTTCCATACAGATGAACTGTGCGAAAATGAAGATGTGCAAGTCTGGTGCGTATGACGTAATGAAAAAAGGGTGTAAAATGCACTGGACAGTTTATATGTTGAACAGAAAAGTGCGCTATGCATAACAGATAAGAGGTTGTGGAAGAATTGAATTGGGTTATCACAGGTCACAATAATAACGTTGGACAATAAACAGAGGAATAAGGTGGAAAAGCAAAAGTGATCAATAGTATTTTGATCGTAAGTATCGATCCTGGAGAGCTGATTAAAGTAAACAAAACGGATACTATAGGTAAGATGGAGATTAAAAGCGGTAGTACCAAAATGCGAATAGGTAAGGCATGAAATATCAACACTGAATAGCAATTGTGGAGTTATGAAACCGTCAGTGATGGATTCGGATGGATTTGGTAACAGTTTCAGATGGAAGGATGAATTACAATCGGGTTTCGTTCGTGAATTTGAGGTAAACACATATTTTGTATATGAATTCGTTCGGATGTGAACATCCCACTCTCCACAAGGTTAATGCTAGGATAAGAATCCTAGTAGGCTTGTATTTCGTACAGTAAGCTCTTTTGACAAGTTCCAATAAACTGATGACGTTGTGGTCAATTGAAGAGTTCACAACCACCCTCAAATCGAATTCACACTGAATGTGTAACTGTATGTGTAAACCATACAATCATCACTGCTGGCAATGGATGAGCCTGGAACACACACTTGTAGACTTCAACGTTAACCGATACCATTGAAAATATCCAAATAGCTCAAAAGAAATTCGATTTCCTTCATTTAGACCAACTCAACGCGATCCGTCCAAACAATGACAAAACCAGTGGTGAGGCAAACGTGAAAATCATGAAATATCATAATAACCACCATTTTGAGCCCTAAGTGTAAATTTACAGTCCAAATTAGACTGTGCTCATCACCACCAGAAGTGTGAACAGGTTATGTATAAGTGTCCCGGCGGAAAAGAGTTTCCGATCGAAACGTAAGAGATCGCTAGCTCAACCTTTAAATCAGACCACCACTACCTGGTCAATTCAAGCAAGGACGAAACCGGGCCATGTTTTCTGTCGGTTTGAGGGTGATCATCACAAAACACTATAACAGTCTGGCATTTTCCTGTTGACTAAAGTTGATATCTTGTCGGCTGTCAAATAATATCACAAAACCATCACGCTAACAAAGCACAAATTTGAATTCGTTTACCCACATTAGTGGATAATCTGGTAGAACACTGCGTTTCAAGGTTAACAGTAACCATTACTGCTTATGCTTCTGGGACAACAGCAAACAGAAATCTTCCGAGCACACGCGATACAAAAAACGGTCACAGCACTTTGAAAGACGATAACACGATAATCATCGTATATTGAACGGAACTGACTGTCTACTGGAATGTGCCACCTGTTCTCGAAATCAAAGGTCTACCATACACATTTTACTGAAGCTGTCAAACACTGTAATCCGTTACGTAATACAGTAAACTGTTGGACTCTGCGTAAATTTAATAACACTCGGAAGTGATCCCACCTTCTGCATCCAGGTAGACTTTGTAACTGTCTACCTTCTTACAAAGCACTAATCTCGAAGTTCACGTAGAAATCAACACGGTTTTCTCACGAAAATCCACAAAGTGATTAAAATAGTTGTCTTGGGAAGTTGTGCACCAGCGAAGAGCCCAATCTAATCCACAGAACAACCGATTGTTTTGATTTCAGAAACTATCAACAAATGTGGTATAGAACCTGAAATGTGGTAGTTCGCACAGGTTGCGACGATGACTGAACACACACGGAGTGGTTTTTCTACCTGCTTGCACGGGGAAGCATCGTTTGTAGGCACGTTCGCTAATCCTCCGCGAAAGTTTTTTAGCTCTCAGAATAAACAAACCAACCAGATTAGATGGTAAAAACAGCATCACCTTTTATACTCAGATGCGATCACACTTCTATTGCCATTCACCTCTTCAATTGGACAAGCGACCGAAAATTTCAATCAACACAACGTTCAAATTCAATTGTCCGGTTTTGCGAGAGTGTGGCTACTTTTTCCAAGGTTTAAAGATTGTCACTTTTGCAGTCCTCGGTAGAATCCACCAGAAACGTCGTGGAGCTTTTTAGATCACCGAGTACACAAGGACTCCACGAGATTGCTCCATGATCTGAATGTTGGTTGCTTTAAGGTGAACGTACTGCAGTCCCCCAGCGGAAGTATGACTAGTTGTTCTTGAAGTGTTGAGGTTGAACGGTAAAAGCAGGCAGCGTTAATCCATCTTTACGGAATTTTCATATATTGGACGGTTGTAATCTTGTCCTCGCCGTTTCTCATATACTCCGCATAATTTACTCCGACTAAAAAACTGTTCAACAAAATTTAGCACAGCGGTTTCTAGTGAAACACCTTTGTTCGTTGCAAGAAAAGATTGTTGCCGACCTGATAATGAAGACACAATTAAGTTGCTCATGTCAAACCTCTTAGAATAATTAAGTATCCATTTGTAGGGATTCAAATGTTTGAAGGTTTGGATCATTTACTTGCTCTAAAAGTGAAACAATGGTCGAGAATGAGAAAGAACTAGGTACAGAGTCAGAAGAGCACATATGAGTGCTCAAAATCGTTACTGATCACATGAAGTCTCAACAGTCGTTTAGGACTTGACACTGGCAAACTTCGTGTTCGTTATCTTTAATCTTTTAAAGCCTTTGAAGGAGGCTAATTTGTAAGGCCACAGAACTTAATAGTTTGTAGTGAATTTTCTATGAATAATCAATATGACCTCTAAGCCTTCGCTTGAACGGACTTTAGTGTATAGAGTACTAGTGATTGTTCTCTGTCGCTTGCAACATCAACGAGAACCACTGATCTATTGTTGTCAATGGTGATGATGTCGGTTTTATTACTCACGTGTTTGTCCAGCAAACCACAGGAAAGAGACGTCCAAGCTTCCAGACAATGCACTGCACGAACTGATCGATACGATCAATGTCGGTCACTCGACCAACCTGGCATATCAGCGCAGAGACCAATTCGGATGACACCCTAGCACAGCGTCGATTTTTGTTGGAATAGGCATCCGGACAAAACAGTGCCACTCGTTAAAACAAACAAGCTACAAACTGAGCCTAATCACCTAATAGGAAAGCTGAATTCGGAACCAATTGGATTTCCTCATTATACTACTGCTCTTGTCTATAAAGTAACCTATGCAGACTAAACAAATCTGAAAGGAAATCTCATTTGTTTTGTCTTGGAAACTCGAGTTTTGCAAACTTTCAACGCGGTTTGCTAATGCCTAATTGAAAAACACGGGCCCGTTTCTACTACTTTTCCCCGTACATACACTGGGGAATTCGGGTTATTTTCGAAAACTAGAACAAACCCGTTTCATTCCCGCGAGGATAATCATGGGCACTTCATTCATACGCTTGGGCTGTAACGACCTCAACGTTGTCTTCAAATCAGTGACAACCACTGATCACTGTCAGTGGGACGAACAAATTTGTACCACAGCCCCTGAGGCGATCGTGTCCATGTAGGGCAAGTGATCAGACAGGCAAGCCAAACCATTGCAGACGGTTTTTTTTTACTTCGGCCAATATTCGCTTGTGCCGCATGCATCACGTGATCAAGGCAATCCGCGTTAGACGTATCTGATAGTTTGTGTGTGTACGGATATACTCACGAACTCAGTAAGGACAAACTGGCAACAGCGTGAAACAACAGACTTCAGAAGCACTACCATGGCAAACTGGTATGTACACACGTTAGACTGAATTGTCGATCGCATGAAGCCGTTGTTAGTTGGTTAGAACGGCATTACCACAGGCCAACAAGTCTTTCGTGTCTGGTCATGAGGCGAATGACGGACCACAACAATGAGCGTTCAGTTAATACACATCGAACACAACTCACACCTGATAGTGGGTTCAACATTTCTATCGACGTTTCAGTCAGCCCTTCTCTAAACGACTTGAGTTTCAATACTATTAGAGCTCCTCAGTAGTGCATATCCTTGTCACAGCCGGCATTTGAACACCGGTTACCCTATTCTGAGTCAACTGTGTTGAACACTGTTCCATTGACCTCACATTCGGCACGGTTAACTAAGTTATCGTATGAAAATGCTCTGCCGCACAAATTGGAAACCCTTAGTTGTGGGGTCACAGAAGTTACTGTGTCTCCCCTCTAGCCAACCGGGCAATCCAAACTGAGTGTTCCATCAGGTTTGCGGCTGATAAGTACATCTAAAAACGGTAGACTGCTCAATAACGTTTTCAACGATATTAAATTTACGATTGAGATTGAAACCGACAACCAGTTACCGTTCCTAGATGTACTGAACAATCACTGGAAAACCTCAGTTTATCGGAAAGAAACACACGGACCAACTCTTTAGTTTTCGCAACAACCACTCAGTCTACCATGAAAGTACCTGTATTCGAACTCTGACCAAACGAGTTGAAACACATTGCGGTACCACAGAACTCCGAAGAAAGGAAGAAAACTACTCATACCGAGTATTTCTTCGCAACGGATACTCACGAAATTTCATCAAACGGAATCTATTACAGAAAGAGAGAGATTCCAACTCTACCGAACAATCAACAAAGCGAATTGCGCTGCCATATATCAAGACTGCATCAGAAATGACCGCGAGACTTCTGATGCCACATGTTATCACGCTAGCGCACAAGCCAACAGCAACATTACGAAGGATAACATCAGAACCAAAAGAACAACTCATACCCACCGACAGAAGAGACATCATTTACAAAATCCAATGTAGTGACTGTGGACAACACTACGTCGGCCAAACCGGACGGAAATTATCAACATGAATATGTGAACACGAACTGGCCATCAAGAGGCATGATCAATTTTCCTTGATCTCCGTCCATGAGGACTAAACTGGGCACGTCTTCAACTCGAATACCGCAGAAATCTTTGCTCAGGCAAACACCAAACATTCAAGAGAACTTCTTGAAGCTTGGTATTCATCCGCCCGGTTAATAAACAACATATCGACCTGGACAAAATCTATGAGCCAATGCGAACCAAGGATTTGAGGAGATGTAGACGCCATCAGGCCCAAACCAAAATGGAGCAACTTGAACCGATTAGACCAAAGTCGAAGCGGGACAACGGATAACCAATCGGACAGAATTCCAAAATGAAGAGATGACTCACTCAATCAATTTACAAACAATCCGATTCGAGGCCAAAGTGCGGCAGTGACAGAGAGCAGCCAATCAGACTCCAGCTCAAAGACTGAGAGACTACAGGGAATAGCCAATAAGACATCGGGTCAAAATTCAAACGTAACAAAACTAACCAATAGTACTCCAGGTCAAAGTTCACAAACAAGGAAGGCGACCAACTAGAATTCAGGTCAGCCGGTCAACTCACTCTGCTATATAAGAGCAGGCACCCATCAAACTCCACCAAACTCCACACTCAAAACTATACGCTGAAACACTTAAACACTAATGATGTCACCTCTCTTCGTGATGAAACGTTTGCAACCTAAATGCCAAGCTCGGCAAGCATACCAATACCAAGAGTGTGATGTGTTAGATACCACTACTTTGTACAAAGAACGATGCTGAGACCAACAATCACCATGCTTCTCTGTCTACACAGGCAATATGTAACTGATGTGTAAGCTGACCTCAAAGGAGAGTACTGAAACCATCCGTCTCTCAGCGAAAATGAACGTTATTCAACCAATGTGTACAAGATACTTCATTTATATCCATAAGCCAAACTGAACCAATGTTCGTTAAATACATTATCGTATTTAGACGCCTTCAGTTACCCAACTTGCCCAATAGTTAACCGAATGCGGAAGGTAATGAAATAGTTGGGCAACGTTAACCGCTCAACATTAAAAATATATTAATGATACTGCAAAGTAACATTGCAACTTTAGAAGTTCGCCAAACGTTCCCACATTTCGGGTAAGTGAATCTATTTCTGAAACTGATGCTTTCCTCTATGTTGAGCGTACAGCAGTGGTGCCATTTAAATACGATACGGTAAAGAAGCCAGATGGATTAGTGTCAAGTAACCGCAAAGAATGTGTTGAAATGCTGGCTCAACCTTTCACACGGTATATCACAAAGCACAAAATCACTTGAGAACTGCCAGTAGCGCACCAATGTCAAAGTGAGACACATTCAAATTCTCACTAATTGCATGCATGTTGGTGGAACGTTGGTGGACAATTCTCCTTGTACGTCTCATGTTTTAAGATAAATTTTGTGGATTTGTATAGATTTGTTTGTAGGTAGTCCCGTTCCGCTACTGATGCGTTACGGAAGATGTTAGACAGTCCGGTTTTGTTTCACAGCAACCCTTTCATCGACACCAATACAAAGATACTGTTCTTCTATTCTGAAAGTGTGGCATTCAAACATTTCTTATGAGCATGTCTGGCGAATACTTTTTGAAGAGTTCCTAATTTGAAAACTCAAACGACAAAGAGTCTCACTTAGTTGTCCCAGATTACAATGTTCCCTAAGGGGTAATTCTTTCTCCTATTTTCCTCGCTATTTGAAACACATGCCCAGCCTACAGGACTCGGTGATAGTCAAATAAGCTGAAGATGTCTTCAGGATTTCACAATCACACAACGCTCAATTCGAACTGGTAATTAGTCTAGACTGCGCTCCTTATTGCTTATTGTGTCCAAACCTATCGATGTATTCCATCTTCTTGAAAGAGCGCAATAGCAAACCATTTCAGTTAATAGCCCCAATCATAAACTGAAAACAGGGCTCTTCCACCATTAAAACCCGTTAGATGTTTGTAGGTTACCGTGAAGCATAAGTTGGTGTGGTCTATTCATATCAGTGGTGCTACTTAACTGAGAACAGACAACTTCTGTTTCACGTTCAAAGTAGTTTTCGACTCCTTATAACCTAATCCTATGCTTAACAAATGAGCTCGCACGTTCCCATGAGTTCCAATGTTTGTCGGAATTTTTTCTGGTAGTCTGGCCAGCAACTTTGAGCATTATTCTACATCCATGAAGAATGTTTCCAACAGTAGCGATATCCCTCTGTTCAGCCTTACACAATGTTTGAACACTTCGAGGCGGGTATGTTGTTTGCTCCTAAAAGATCACTCGATCCGGATCCATTTCCTTATTCCAATCTTTATAAATATAGACTAACCTTGTTTACAAATATGTATTCACATGTTCATATCCGTGTCCATGGTACTTCTGTTATTTCTTATAAACATTACACATCCGAAACTTCAGCAAAATAATAGACACCGAATTATTAAGTTTCTTCATAGTCATTTTTGGAGCATTTGTGATGTAAAACTGCGAAGGAGTGTGCCAATATCGCTTTTATCAAGCAGTGCACGTCATGTGATAGATTTCAAACCCCGGAACTCTTACCAAACAGTTAACAGACTAAAATTGAGTCAAAAATTGATTGACCAGTTGATATTATCTGTTGAAGACGTATTTTAACCTATGCCGAATGTTCGCCTTCTGAGATGCACAGAACACTTTCTTGACTTGACCTGAATTGTATACTTGGTACAAGTGATGAAGAACTACAATCGGAATGAACAGAGGCGGCTGATAACCGGAACAACGGCACTTCTAGTTTGGTAAGTGACAGTGTGCTGTGTTGGACCCCTCTGATATTGTCCTCGAGTGGTCTTACGGGAGTTCTGATTTGAAATCCATAAACACGGTTGTCTTGTTAGAAACAGTCAATCAGAAAAATGGTCCATTGTGTGCTCGATTAGAAGCACAGTGGGGTCAGTAGTTATCAATCTGCAAAATCTGTCGTAACCGGTACATCACAGCATTGCTGGTGTTGTAACCACTGACCATATAACGTTCGGGATGGATTTGGCACGATATAGAGTCTTGCCTTTGGTGACAAATGATCGACTTCCCACTGCCCGTTTAAGTGTAAATGAAACACGGCTGACCGGTAGTTCTCAGTCGCATTAGAAGAATTTTACCCTAAATGACGGTGAGAGCAAAAACTGGAATAAGTTAAGCTATGCTCTGGACATTTACGTCATCAGATACCAGCTGCTGTGCGATAAACTTCGCCGCATGTGAACTGAAATTTGTCAAGCAGCCCAAACCTGAACATAGGTTGGTAAGTATTCGGAGGTGTAACTTACTGTGCATTGCACAGACATGATACCAAAATTGATCATCACCATAGACAACAATACATCAGTGGTTCACACCGGTACTTCACTACCACACAACTATGATGAAAAAAAGCAAACCGTGTACAGGAAGAAGGGAAAAAGAAGGGGAGGGGAGGGGATCCAACTACGAAAAATAGTCACGTCCATATTCAAGCATTCCACATTAAGGTGCCCATACCTGGCAAACAAAAGGCCGAGCTATAACTTGAATTAAGGTGTTATCAACAAGACAGCTTCTTTGCAGCTTTCACTGCCTCAAGTCATTAAGTATACTCACTTTGCATACAACTCGGACAAACAACGACAACAATCACATCACTGAGTTCGATTAGCCGTCATCACACCTAACGCCTCCAGCCACCGAATCTGTGGGTCGCAAGGTCCCCCATCCGGTAGACGAACCTGACCTACCAACCCTTTCGTGAGCGATCACTTCTCTACGCCAGGTCACCATCTGTCTACCTCGCACCTTACGCCAGTTTGCCTCATTGTTAGCAGAGTGCTCGATGTGGTAGATGACTGTCTGGCATCTTCAGCACATGGCTTGACGATATAAATCAGTGCAGATGTGAGGATTGAACAAAAAAATTCGTTTGGCAATCACTACCAAGTACCCGCTTCATAACCACCTCGTTGCTTAATTGCGGGTGCCACCCGATACGAGCGACTGAACACAGACACCGGTGGTCACTTGCCGGAAGACAGTTCACGCCTTCTACTCTGAGCGGTTAAGTTTCGCTGCCGTAAAGTAATACAGCCCTAACTGCTGTATGGTACACTCGACCCCTAAGCTTCAGAGAAATACATCTCTGTCGTCACCGGTGTCTCAGATTGGCAAACGCCGTCCTAGTCGTAAGGATACGCGCTTCCATTTCATTCTCCACACCTTCGCCGCCGCTGACGCAGTTCCCCAGGTATACAAACCGGTCAGTAACTTATATGGCTTCATTATCTAACGCAAAATCTACGTTGTCACAGCAAACCTACAGAAACGCTTTACATTTCGAGGATGTAAAGTGCATTCTGAAGCATTCAGCCGGACGCGAAACAACGTTTAGCGTTGCGTGTGCTGCTTGAAAATTGACAAACAGCAATACCTTTCCATCAGCATAATAAATATCAGTCAGTCTTTCACCAGGTAGGAGGTCCACGCCGGCATCTTGTGAGTGCCGGAGACAATCCTCCATTATTTCGCCTATGACAAAATTGAACAAAAATGGTTAAAGGGGATAACCTTGACGTACGCCACAGATGGTGCTGAAACTGTCAGACAGTTCACCGTAAACCCCAACCTGAGCTGAATTATGGGAATAAAGAGCCGATAGTATGTCCACATAGTTAGTCGGCACACCTCTGCGTTTAGGCGACTCTAAAAGTGTAGATCGATCCACCGAATACGGTGACTGCTGCCCGAGAGTACACATGACGCTGCTCCAGAATTTGACGAGGAGTAAAAATGTGGTCTATACATCCCCGCCCAGGGCGAAACCCTGCCTGCTCTTCCCCAAAGTTTGCCTGCCGAACTGTAGAGGGTCGGCGAAGTACAATGGATGCCAGAACCTTAGTGACGACTAAGGTCAAACTAGTTCCCCTATGGTTTTCGCAAGAGCCTCTGATACCTTTCTGAAATACACGATATATTATCGAGTAACTGCAGCACGCAGGCATGGTCTCCATCCTCCACACAAGTTGAAACAACTAAGTCAAGGCCTATACTAACGCCTCTCCACCTTCAGTAAAAAGTGCCAGCACGAGGTCATTTGGGCAAGCAGCCCTATTACGTTTGAGAGTTGAAATACAACTGTGGATCTCAGTCGCAGTGGGTGGATGCAAATCTGCCGACTAGGGTGCTACAGTACAAGTTTGTGACGGCAACATAGTAGAAGACGGAGGCCAGCTGAATCGGCCATCGAGGTGTTCCACCCATCGCTCTAACCTTCAGGACTTATTATAGATGAGTGTGCCATCTGTCTCACTGACAGACAACCTCACACGACCGGTAGCACGGATAAGCTTAGAGTCTCCCGATGTCCTCCGAACAGCCCTTTGGCTACGTTTCAGTTTCCTACGGATATCTCTCCTACTCTTGTTATGTGAACTGCCAGGAGGAATGTACTGTCTGGCTTCCAACAATTCCAGACATTTCTCTGAGATCCAATGTTTGTTCACACCATGTACCCCCGTAGCGCGTGCTACAGTAACTGCTTCCCGAATGGTTTGTGAGATTTGAGTGCAGCAGCTATTAGAATCGTCGGAGTGAGAACAACTAAGGCAACTTTCTAAGCCGGTTTGGTACTTATACTTTACTGATGGTATAGTCCGTTTCTCAACAGCCAATCGTTGCTGTCGGTGGGGTCGTCGACCAGCAGAAAAGAGAACGAAGCGCTAACGTACTAACGCATGATCTGAGTCTAAGTATGTGTTCCAATAAGAACAACAGCCTTGAATGGGAACTCGCCACCCATAACTAACGGCTGTGGTCAATCTGAGACTAGACCTGAATCAAATACGGTGGGCGTCAAGTGTAGCAATGACGCGCATGATGCATAAAACTAGTGCTGGCTAAAAACAACCTATGCTCAGCACACAGCTGCAATAGTCGCCCGTCGTTGTCTAAGCGATGTGATGCTATCCCAAACCTGCCACCTGGACGAGATTCGGCCTCACCAAGGCGGCCGACCTGGGCATTCATATCTCCGGCCAGAACGACTATATCAAAACCACGTCTCGACCAAAGGAGAGCGGCCAGATCCGAATAAAACACGTTCTTGACGTCAACGTCATTACAACCAATAGGAGCGTAATCAGACGCAATGAAAACAATTCTGAAAGTTTTGCGTCCAGAGCTGGCCTTAACGGAACCTAACAAGCCGACGGCACAGTCTACCGTTAACAGGAAACCAATCTACTAATAAGGCTGCGGCCGTCGTGCTGAGGACTACACCTACTCCCGCTTGACCGGTAACCGCGGCCGGAGAGTCACCTGAAGTGTATAACCAGTATCGGGTAGAGAGTGCAGGTGCTGTTAATTCCATACGTTGACTACTGTCGTGGATTCTAGTCTCTGAGATACAGCAAACATCAATATGTAACGAGTCTAACGTTCGTGCGAGAGCAGCCTGCTGACCTATCTGTTTTAGAGTACGAACGTTGAAGGCACCTATATTAATTCGCCTCCTAGGTCTAAGGAAGGTATGAGTCTGAGTTTTAAGAGATGCGACTTATCAACAGTGTCACTGTGATTAGCTAACTGTTAAGACCTGCAGAATAGTCACCAGAAATGGGGGTTGGGAGGGGCTGACAGCTAAGATTGATTGGACAGTGGGGGAGGGGTCAGCAGTGACGTTTTCGCCTATCCACTCTGCTGTATGCAGCAGATAGGACGACCCGGCTTTTACTGCAAGACGGTTGAGGCAGTACGGAATTGAGAGTGTTGTGATTATTCGTAGTTGAGTGTGGGCTGAGACACTGCCAGGACGCGTAGACCTGGACAGGAGAACGATTAGGGTTCTCAACGAAAGCCTTTGGCTCGAAAGCCTGTATCACAAGGCAGCGCGTGAGTGGCAGTGTACCAGAACTGGTACATTTTTCGGAAAAAAGATGCCAACCTTTTTCCAACTCACAACCTGGAGGACCAGGAGACTGGTACGTCAGAACTTTACCTATCGGCCTGTCTCCTATGAGTGACTTTGTCGGTGTGGTCACCACACTGTCCAGTTTGGCCCAATAGATTATCGAGATGTGCATGCCTTTACACCACGTCAAAGCCCAGTCTTGTTGTGACGGAGCAAAATTGTTAGGAACATTTGAAGATAAGCCACAGCTGAAGACCCACAATTCATTGATAGGCAGCAGGATAAGTACGAGACAAGTGAGTATATGTTAACAGCTGTAACGTATGAGGAAGTTGACCACAAAACTGATCAGTTCACCAGATAGTAATATTTTTCTGCCCCAAAAGACCACCTGGTCGCAAACTTCGTTATCTATCAGCACCTGTGCTTAGACCATTTTTAAGACAGCTTTCCAATTTAAAGATAAGTTATACGGATTAAGTAAAACAAACGCACACGTTCAACAAATACACGAGACCGACTTCGTCCATTTTTGGTGAGTTTTGCTGGTCTGGATAGGTGAAAAAATTAACGGCAGCAGAAGCTCAATCTCACAACTAAAGTCCCGCTAGCTTGCTTTTCTGATAAGGCTTGCAACAAGTGCGATTGGTGGCAGAGTCGGCCTACTACAACGATGAAGTGTTCGGAATTTCCCATGAGATATGTCAAGGAATGAAATTTAAACAGCCAACCAAAATCAGCAACCAATTCATTTGACTTGAATTTGTTTCCGTAGCTAAATTCGACACAGTTCAGCTCATGATCGATTTGGGAAGTGCTCACAGAAATCGGAAATAAAAACGACGTGAATTGCGTAGGCCTAAACAACAGCGTCTCAAATTGGACTCACTGAATCGCATCCAGTGGACAGAAGTTTCGATGTGCAACATAATGTTCGCTTTTTGAATCCTAACTAACTGATAAGTTCACACAAGGAAAATCTTATCGTACAGCCGGTGAATGGTGAATGAGTAGCGCCACAACTATGCTAGTTCAAAATAGGGCCAAGAAGCCCTTCGGGTAAAGTGTACAGACATGACTAGTTCACGTCTTAATGGATTTGTTCACATCTGCAACCACATTTCAGGCTCTGTCAACAAATGACTTTGCAATTCTTGACTCAATCCTGCAATTATGAACCAAGAACGCGGATGGAGCTAGGAGTGTTTATTCAGAAAACCAATGCATGGGTTATGCACTTTAACATGACTATAAATAAATACACTCATCTGCGTAAAACACTGGTTCTAGAACGTCACGGTTGTCACGAACGTCAGTTTTCAATTCCTTTAAGTACCAAGAACCGCTTCATGGCACGATGTGCTCTAATGCTCTTTCTTGTGTCTTTATCGCAGCTACGTCTATGTTGAAATCTATGCTCCTGTCTCACTACTGAGTAGTAGTGCTGTGAGTAGTAGAGTGCGATCGGTCGCCCACACTACACCGATATTGCCCTCCCTAGTAATCCTTGCCGAATGACGGCGAAAACGGAGGGATCCGCTTCTTGTCCAGGCCTGGTCTCCCTTAACTGCCGCATGGCTTTCTGGCGATCAGTCAGGCTGTCGAATGAAGCCACAAGAGCCTCTTTCGCAATGACCTCTTCGCACTGTGTCCAGCACCACCTTCGTTCGCCCTTCACCAGTGTCCGTAGGGCAGCCAGCTTCTCACGGCCAGTCTTGATTCCGATCACTTCGGCCATTTCCTTAAAGTCCTCCAGAAAACTCAGGACATGTCCAACTTCGAACAGCTGTGTCCAAAGTATCTTCATCCTTGCGTTTGTTAAGGCAAAAGTTGCTTTGACCGCAAAAGACGCTCCGCCTGCGACGTCGTGTAAAAACAAAGGATAACGAATGCGTACACTCATTTGAATAGTTGACTTGTATCCGCCTATGTCAGGCAGCACTACGTTGTCATTCACCTTGGCGACGCGTCCCCATAGTGCGTACACACTGTTCCAATGATCGCTTCTAGCCCCTCGTCTTCCTGGCGTTTAAACCTGTTCTTTGGTTCCCGAATATAAGCATTATGCTGCTCATAAACCAGGCTGCATGTTATACGACACGCCTAACCGATAAGTTCACAGAAGGAGAATCTGATCATACAACCGGTGCAGACTTATGAGTGAGTAGCGTCACAATTGTGCTAGTTTGAAAATAAGGTCAAGAAACTCTGCGGGTAAATTGTATAAATGCAAACCGTATGTATACATTGTATATATTGTATATGTGTATGTACAAATTGTATATGTAAATTGTATGACTTGCTCACGTCCTAAGGAATCTTTCAACCGCAACCACATTTCAGACGAGTGATCAAAGTGACAATCCAAATGAACACAGATACTGCATGTATCCTGAGTAGGGTTCGTTATATTAGCTGAATTGTGCTTGGGACCGAGAGAGGATTAATAATTTCCGGAAAAGTTGTAAGCAATCGGTAAATTGGTTTATTGGAAACGTTTCACTGCTGACACAGAAGCTTCGTCCAAGTTTGGTGATAATTGGACCAGGGCAAATGCAAGCAACTAGAGGAATCGAAAAACAGTATGTCACCGAGTCGACTGTGCAGAGACAGGGGTCACTGTTAGAGGGTCGAAGCGCTAATTGGAGTGGTTCGGAAACACGTAAAAAGCACGATAAAGATGAAGTCGATACATTCAGTCAGACAGGCTGATGAATGAGTCAATTGGTTTTGGGGAAAATGGATAGAAGAATCACAGACGTGGGTGACCAGAAAGTGGCAAACAAGGAAGTAGTGGTCAGGCGAGTGGACAAAGTTTACACCAAACACTTTCTTAAAAGGTGACTAAAAATAGTACCCAGCCCAGTGGTGAAGGTGTCAAGAGGGAAGGGACATCAGAGATTATTCGTAGGGTCTTGAGCGATGCATGCGTTAGAATTATTTTTCGAAGGGGGATGGCATTAGGTAAGATCTTGGTGTGTCTTAAGGAGCAATTGGCTGTTGGGTGAAGCAGAAGACAACGCTGAGAATTCACTATTTTATCATGAGACACCGGGTGAGAACAGAAAGTGTAACAACTGAGGAAAGTAACTCATATGCCTCCCTGCAACCCCGAGCTGTAGTGGCTAGGATTCAGGACTACCGCAGCAAAACTCGTCCACAGGTCGTAGATTTCAATCCTCACTGAAGATAGCGCTGGTAAGACCTAACAAGGTCAAAACAGCTAACCATTACTCCGGTCTGTCACTGGGACCTCTTACTTGCAAATTCGAATCACCATAATCATCATCAAAAACAGTAATGGATCAGTTGTCTTCGTCGACGTTTTACTGTCACACAAGCACAGAGAAAAAAGCGGGTCACAGCCAAGAGAAACGGAAAAAGAAACAGAGGAGAATGAACTACCATAAACAGCTGTCTGCATTCATGTGGTCTCTAACCTAGCAGATGACAGTAGTTAGCTCAACGGGGCGAACAAGATTTGTGTAACTCGTGACCACATCATCGCCTGGCCACCACTGGCAGCCGCAATGAACAATGTGAAGTGTGGTAGACACACGACCCAACCGACTCGAAGCAAAGCTGTCCATTGAGAAGTTGATGGTTTTCGTAAGATAAGCGGCTCTGTCGTAAACATACCACCATATCGCTCTATCGTACAGAGGGTACAGCTTACTGAGCCAAATGGATGAAACCAAATCCCATAACCAGGTTGTGAAGCCACAGTCAGACACAAACACCTCCGAGAGATCACGCAGAAATAGCAGTAATCGTCATCGATTCGAGCGTACACATAAAGTGCACTCCTTAAATGTGCACGTGTAACTACGCAAGAATTGTTAAGTAGTCGCTGGCTCTTCAGAAATGCAGAAGATGGTATACGTACGGTCTCATAGATCATAGTTCTTTTGTTTTAAGAGATAGACCATTAGTTCCCCCCAAATCGTTAAAATGTCTCGATAAGTTGGACCACAAAAGTCTTTCTTCAAACTGAGGATGTATTGGACGTTCTCGATAACTGAACTCAAGCCATAGGCAAGCCAGTGACAAGACACAAACTGATCCAGCATGGAATAAGTGAATTTGACGTACCTGAGGATGAATAGCCAGACGTACTGCCCACCAGACAGGGCACTTGGAAAAGCAAGTGATCTGTGTGTCAGAACCGGAGAGATAGAAGCCATATGTTTCGGAACGAAAAGCCCATTCACCGGTAGCCTGTGGAGAGAATTCCAGCAGAAACCGTTCGTCAATACCTGTGGGAAACAGCAAATTCGGAAAATAACAGTTGCTTTGAAGGAGAGAAACAAATTTAATTTTGGAAAAATTTATGATCAAGAGTCAAGAGAACATTAGTCAAGGTGTGAAACGTGGCTAACCAACCTGGAATTCTGGAGGCCGCAGTTACTTTCCCGTCTTTGTCTGCGGAGAGGAAGCGACCCAAATGGCTCTGCAGGTACACTGTGCCAGATCGACCCCGTTCGGTCAGCACAGTCCATACTTGACGCCGACGAAGAGCGGTGCCGGATACGTTGAGCTCGTTATTAAACACCTCTGCAGTCAGGAAACGTCCGGATGGACTGTGTAAGATGCCAAGCTTTATGCATTCACTGAAATCGTCCCCCAAATTAAACGATTCTTCTGGGTCCATCGTTAAACGATCTGGAAAGAGTGAAATGACTCAATGAAATGATGTGTATCAACCAAACGCTTGCTGCTGCACGGTCGAAGGTTGTTGAAAAGGGACTTGTTTCAAGGGAAATGGAGCCATCCAAATAAGCCGTCGTTAGCAAGGCGCTTTCACAGCCAGGACCTGATTTCAAAACCGCCTAATGATTACGGCAACAAACATCAATCAAGTGATTGCAATTACGAGCACCGGTCGTCGTGTAAGCTTCCGTCTAGATCTGGGCACCTTGCCAGTGTCCTAGCCAAACAGGAATCGAAGCAAACTTCTAGTGATGCGGAATTTGGCTTTATCAATTGCTTGCGATTGTCACAGTCGACTATTTTGTACGCGTGTGTGCAGACATTTCCCACCCTGCTTGGCGTGGTCACGAACACCGGTAGTCCAGCTTGGTGGGGCCAAGGGTTGAAGAGAGTAGGTGTTTGATCGTCCTCAGGTTTTATGTCGTAGGGTCAGTATCGAGCAAATCGTGTAAATGGAACCGCACATGACCCGACGCAGGCCTTTTCCAGCGAAAATTGACTTCGGCCACTGGGATGACGCAACAACCTGATCACGTGTGATAGTATAGTAATGGCGGCCGCCGTGTATGTGGATTTGTGGTCAAAGTTACTATTGCACTTAAGCTGATTTAGGCTTGATTTGCCCGCTTCAGTGCACGGACCACACCATTAATCGTTCTTTGGCCTATAAATTAAAATACCGTCATTTCAGAACTGGTTTTTCTTGCTCAATTGTTTACTAGAGGCCAGGTTCAAACGTGGTCACTCACACAGCTGGACTAGAGTAAACAAAATATTGTACTTGGAGCGCAAAAATAAATCGACAGTATTCACTTATCAGCCGCAAAAGATTTTCGTTGCCACAAACCGAATACCACATTTGAGCACAGCTATCCTATTTCGATGGGTTCCTCAGATTTGACTGTTTTTAGAAGGGTCGCCGAGTTCGAGTGACACTTCTTTCGGGGAGAGCTCAACGCTGGTCTTCACGCTTGAGGTATGCGTGCTGATAACCATTGACTTGACAGTAGGTATGCCCAGGTTTTCATACCTGTTCGTTCAGTCACAACCACCTGTGATGGATGCTGACGTTAAACCTCAATCAGCCAACGTAGCAAAACAAGTTGGGTTCAGCGAACGTGACTGACCGGTAAGCTGTAACAATTTGACCATGCCTAATGATGTAGTGGCCAACAGGCCATATCATGACTCTCACTCAAAATATACTTCCTGCCGAAGTTGGTCTGTCTAGAGATTCATCAGGATATAAGAAACGTACTAGGCCGTCAGTGATGCATTAATCTAAGTTATTTTCCCACCTTCACTCGCTCACACACGGAACACTTCATTTGAAGTGTGAACGCTTCAAAAAAAGCGCTTCAAAAAACAACGGAAAGTGATTTGCAACATTCAACCCACACGGATTTTAGACAGGCAGTGTGTGTGAAGTGTCGTGTCATGGCTCAGACACGCTGTACTTTTAATGACAGAGCAAACACTTAGCCAAACTGAGAAAAGCAGCTTGTCGTTCCTGGGTTGGTCTCAGTAGTTGTAGTTTACATTACCTTGGGTGAATGCAAATCATTCATGCTGCCAACACTTTACTCAACCTCAAATGTGACCTTCACTTGTTCATTTGACCAAACATAAGCGTGTGGGGTAGAATGAAAAACCGCGATTACACTTCGGGAAGGTGGATAGATGCAGTGATCACGTCCACACCACAAGGTTAGATTGATTCAGTCCATGTATTAGCTAATAGCGGCAATTCTCCAAAAAGAAGCACCTTCCGGGAACAGCAAACCGTGAAGTTCATTGGGTGTGGGTACGACACAAGTGTGACGACCTCATTTTTTCGAAACCAGCAAAAATAGTCATGCGTGTAACGTTTTATACCTGGATCTGGTGAGGACTGTTCTCTAAATTAAAATGTCACAGATGTTCTAAAGTGAAGGACATTTTGAGTAGACCCCGCTTACATCTTGTAGTGACGAAGGCGTAATCATTAGCCGGTGACGAGGGATTACACGTCGAGGTAAACAACTACCTACTGTTCGAATAAATGAATAACAAATAATATAATCGACGTTCTACCGTCCACAGTTTGTTGCCTTGTTGCAAAGATAACATACATCCCTTAGGTTATTATCAGGCAGCCCAGGCAGCATCATCGTCATAGACAGCAATACATTAGTGGTTCACACTAATGCTTAATTGCCACACAACCATGAAGAAAAAGCAAACCCTACATAGGAAGACAGAAGGGGAAAAAAGGGGGACGGGACCTAATTAGTGAAAATAACTACGTCTATATTTAAACACTCAACATCAAGGTACAAACGAACTCTCACTTGCATCTCAGTTCTTTGTTTGCAAAGTGTAGACACTTTGATGTTGAATGTTTGAATATAGACGTAGTTATTTTCACTGGTTAAGTCCCTTCCCGTCCTCTTCCCAGGCAGCAAGAAGAACCAAACAGAGACTAGTTGAGATCGATCAGTTTAGCTTAAAGAACGAAAGTATAACAACCGTTCCCTTGGGTGTGCAACCAAATTAAGGAGAGCAATAAAATGAAGAGTGTGCTACGGGAAATACCATTCGGTCAGATATTGCCGGATGAAGTTCCGAAAAGTGGATTGCTCCTTTCTATTTTCCAGCAAAATGATCTTTAGTTCTTGTCACAACTGTATCACTTGAACCAACAATTGCAGACGCTCGGATTCAAACACAAATTTTCTGACATCATCTAAAGCACGCACATCTACAACAGATCATACTAGAAACGCACCTCTCACAAATTCTGATAGTGATCTCGTAAGTTTTGGTATGCCATGGTTTAAAGAACCAGAATATTATTGAGTAACATTAAAACCCTAGTTTGGTGCAAAGCAGATGTTGAGACCAAAGTGCAATCAAGCTGAGTTTGGTTCAACACAACTATCATAATGTTTCTGATAAGAGGGAGTGGATTAATTTCAAGCCTCGGAAAGCATCCTTTGTAAGGACCTAGTAGGTTTGTTTAGTCAAAGGAATTGTTTAAAGTGAAAACGTTAGTACCTTGCAAGAGTACTTCTTGGAGTGAAGAGTTTTCTCTAACAATGTTCTTAACGAGAGCAACACCGTACCTTGACACATAGAAAAGATGAATCGGACCTTCATAATCGTCAATTGTTGAAACTAAACGGACTGACCATAGGAACAATCAGTGAACATACTGAGCCGTTGATAGGTTCGTAGTCAGGTTGTTTAATGAAAGCAATATACAGGAATAAATGAGATACTATTTGAACGGACGATCGATGTACAACAAGATTCTAAGGTGAGATTTGTCAATAAAGTTACAACAAATGCAAACTATTTTATTCACACCTAACAAGTGGTCATGCAGTTGGTAAGCGTCTGTGAAAGTGTAGCACGTCTGAGTGAAGGCAACGCAGTTGACAGGAAATGTGCATGCTGGATGCATACGGGCTCAGCACTGCGAGTCTTTCCTGCATCATGTTCAAGATGTTGGGAAGTTTCGGTAGATAGATTAAAACACTGCACTATCAGGTAGTTAAAGGTTTCCAAATTCACGGTATTGATGTAGTTATCTCGTTACCTTGTAATACAAGACGTTAGACGTGAGGCACAGAGTGGACGAAAAAGGGTCACCGTCGAAAGAGATGAGGTTGATCACTACGGTACTAACGCAGTCTCGACGTAGTACCTTTTCAGGGTGCAGAGGTGATAACCACGATTAGAAGAATTCGTGGAACCGCTAACTGGAAAGCATACACAACGGCGATCATCTTGGACTAGGTGGTGCTGCGCTCCACATCTACGGCAACGGACCACAGTGATTTGGGTCGATCCATCTCAGTTTGAGGCTCACACACGAGATGGTCATACACGAGTGTGGTGAAGCAATGGTGATTGACTTAGAAAAACCTTGTTGTTGGTCGATTCTCGTCAAGATAGCCGGCTGTTCTGGAACGGGGTAAATGGTCAGTTCGAAAGCAAACAACTAACGTCAGAATAACACTGTCTCGATAAACATACCATACTGTTAATGTAAACAACACGCGAGGTATGTTGCTTGAGACATTCTCAAGACCAGTTTGACACCATACATTACGTGACGCTTGACGCTCGCAAATGCACACACAAAAGCACACAAGTTTGTTCAACAAGATACGAAAACCAGTCGCCTTTAAAAAACATCAGTATACATCGATCGAATGCCAAGTTTGAAATTTTCTCTCCAGGAGGCATTTACCACTATGTGGTATATATGGGCTGGATGAACCTACCTGAGAGCAGCCACTGAACGATTCAGCAAACAGTGCATCTGGGGTCCAGCGTCATACAGACAGCCCACTAAGAACGGGTACCAAGCAAGAAACACACTGACAACATCCTGAAAGTGAGTCAGAACAGACCATGCACACTGTTGATTTAAAAAACCCGACAAAACAGCTGGAATGGCACAGAGTGATTATATGCATGTGAATAAAAGCAAACGAAAGTCTACGATTGTGTAGGAACCAGACGGAAGAAAAGTATGTAACTGCTCTGTGACGATGACATCTGGCCAGTTTGCGCAGAAAAGGCCCGAAAACAGTCCGCCTCTGGCAGCCGTTCAATAATATCCCGCCAAGCAATGACCATCTCACTACGGAGATAAATTCTGATTCCTCAGAATGTTCGCCTTTGAGATGAATAGGACTATCCTCGTATAACATCTGGATCGTCGAAACCAGACATGGGAATCATTGTCAACGGCGAAATGAAGAGACAATGCAACCACCAAAATCAGTATGGTGCTGCAAACAAACACATGCATAGGTAATTCCCAAAACCCGGACCGTAGAATCTAACCGTAACGGAAAGTCTACTCCAAGAGAGACTCTTCGCAATCGTTAGAAAAATAGATCTCAAGACACCTGTTGCCCATGACGACTGGCCGTTGAAGTTCCAAAAAACATGGCATCAATTCGCGTTTGCTCACGAATGACTCTGTCACCGGTTCGCACGTTTCCGTTAGTGAATGAGTGGGCAGGTTGCAGCAATCTATAGTAGATTACTGATTTAAAAATATTTCTAATTATGATGAGACTGTTTTGTAGAGCACAAAACACGTCAACAATAATTGCATGCGGTCCCCAGTCCCTGTTTATCGAGTATAAGGGCATCGAAAACATTTTGCCCATCATCAGTACATTCTGATAGATTAATAGTTTCATTCTGAGCCACATGTGCTACCAACTGTTAACCGGATGGAACTAATTTAAATGACGTAGGCGGACGGAAAGAGGATTCCCGAGGAGAATCCCACATTGGGGACACTGCATCTCTGATAACAGTATCAACTGGTATTGGCAGTGGTCAAGAAGAAACCAACAGGTACAGATTTACACTAACGGCGATATCAGCTGGGAACTTGGCGAAGTTTTCGTAATGTAACATAATGCTTGGTCCCCTTGATAAAAAAACGAAGATGTTTTGGAACAAAGACCCCTTTTTGTTCTCATCTACGAAAGGATTATTGCAACTTCAACGATAGCCACAAATGACTTTTCGACAAATTGTCCTACTTCGTCCACTCGGACTGTGAGCTCCTCTTATATGCTACATTATGGGATAAAAGGACAAGTTTTTGATTCTGTTTTAAAAGGAGTCATCACCCTCGGAACTAAAAGGCACGTGCCATCACGTGACACTGGGGCGCATGCGAGGTGGATAGCCAAGCTGTCCAGATATAGACAGAAGTACTCAAAATAAATGGAGTTCTAACACGTTTCTCTTGAGTTTGGCACTGAAGGTCCCCATCGTCGAACTAATTAGAGCACAATCAAATCAATATGGAATGTACGGGAAATGTGCAGATAATCATTATTTCACAAGAATTCAGTTCACCCAGCTGACCAGTTCGGCCTAGAGAGAGATCCAGTTGACCCTTCTGGGTAAAAAACACCATAATACTTTGCATTGACTAGTGGTGAGTAGTAAATCATGGAGGGCGAGGTACGAGATAGAAGATTATGCGGTACTTAGTTTGAGGACGTGCACCGAAAATAGATCAGGAAAAATACAGTGAGAAGAAAAGTGCCAAAGGAAACCCAAGTCGATAAAGAAACCAGTGAAATTCACACCAGAGAACTGAGATATGAATAAGATTGTGCGGTCAACAGTGCACCTTCGAGCCTTCAAAAACCACGGAGAACGTCTATTCAAGCTCTAGTTCGATTGGCTGGGATGTGGACAGATTAACCGCAACTAAGGTAGTGCACAAGGCCTGTCATAGAATGACCATGTAACCTCAAGGACGATTGTCATCGCCGTTGTGTGCAAGTGAGGAGGTAAGTTATTTTAGGGGACAAAGTGATGACAACATGACAGTCATGTTGGTACAAAAAAGTCTGGATGAGCAGAAACAGAGGAGGCTCATCCAAAGGAGTATCAGGCGATACCGTACACCCTTATCTATGTAAAATAACTGCAGTATTGTCAGTTCCAATTGTCAGGATATATCGAGGAACCCTGATTTCACAGTATGACGGACTTGAAAACAAGCTTGATTAGTTAAGCGATTTGCGATGTGGAGTAACAGCTGAATAACTAAACAGGACCGCCAATAAAAACTTCACTGACATTGAACGCACGAAGTTAGATCGGGCAGAAGAGGCTAATTTACAGGCATGGTACGAACAGGTCGCAACTACAAAATAGCCGACAGTAATCAACTCGTCAGGAAGAGACTGGACTTTGATGCGGTTCAAGAATTTACGATCAACTATTAAATAAACTGGAAGATTCGAAGTCGACACCCAGAGGGTAGAAAAACCTTTGAATATACGAGGTTCCGTATCAACATCGATGCAAAGAAAACTGTCATACATTTGGCCTGGGTGACCATCGGTGCAGTTGTGGACAACTATTCCGACTTTGTTGGGTTATGTCAGAACCACACACACCAAGGAATCGAACCAACGACTCGTGAATAGGTGCCGGATTGCTAGGCCATACAAAACGGTGGTTCGGATGCTTATTCACTATTGCAGCAAAACATCGTTCAATAAAGCACGATCCTTACTGTCCAACTTGCATGTTCTCACGCTATGCACGTGCTTGCGCTTATGAACCAGAATTCCAGTCCACAACGCAGCAGCGGTTTTCACTTACACGTCGTGTGCACTTATGTCCAGTTTGTGTGACTGACGCTTTCTGTCGTGAGTTTTTTTACCTATCATTTCTTGTTCATTGATCCGATTTTGTTGAGTAATAGCTCATACGATCACCAGCAATCCGCCCGCTGCGGGCTTTAGTCATATTCCACCACCGCGTCGAGATATTCTGACGAGTACTGGAATGATCACGCCTCCGAGTTGGTCATCCATCACATTATAACATAGGATCACTGTGACCAACTGTTTTCAAAACCCCTTCTCTCAATCCGTTCCAGGGTCACAGTGGATGCCTGCTAGTTTGCAGGCCAACCACAAAGCATCAGTCGATTTCAACTTACAAGAAAAGGCGTCTCAATGGCTAAGGAAAGTGACAAGTCGCCTGTTTCTAACGATTTATGTTTTCGATTGTCACTTGGTTAATTTGGGGAATTATGGAACTTACGCCGAACAAGACCATAAACTCTTCATTAAAAACTGCTCCAACTGTTCCGTATGAAAGAGTTTTCCCACAGGTATATGGTACACTGACAAGTGCTGTTGTATACAATGTCACATGGAGTGACGATAAAATCGCGGGAGGACAATTTTGGAAACGGTTGTTCAAACTGATCACCTTTCTTAATCACCTTTGTGGTCGTGATAAAGGCTTGCTTGTTGGCAGACTAGCCACAGAACAGTTGATCGATTTTAGCCTATGAGAAGAAGAGGCGTAAGAGTGAGGGAAACTAACCCAAATACTTCCTTGCAAACCGTGTCTGGCGAATACAACTCCGGATTACAATCCTGTGGTAACCCAACAATCGGACACATTCACCGGTAGTGGATTTGAGTCCCAGGTGTGCACGGTGCCAATAAAACCCAACAGAATCCACAGAGCAGCCACTGGCGGTCGCCAGGGTTAACTGTCTGTACAGTTGCACCTGATCAGTGTGACTGATTCCATTCCGGAAAGGTTATTTGTTGCTTCGACTAGATAGTCGCCAGGCAAGCTACCCTACCTCGTAGCGGGCATACATATTCGGACCACAATTTGCGTTGAATCTTTGAAACACTATGCAATTGAGCAACCCATTTTGGTTACCTCAATGATAACCTATACTGAATTAACATTATGAAACAAGATAGCGCAGAACTCTACTGAGCCAATCTGAGCAAAGTGCGCAAGGTACATAACTGATTTGATAGAATCAAATCCGAACAGCCATTTCCCCGGACAACTTGTACATTTCCATAGACCATCCTGCAGATAGACTCTTGAAATGGTGAGAGGATGAGGCTCTCGAGTTTACGGTGTACCACTGTAGCTCAACTGAGTACGCACAAGCTCAGTACAAGCACACGGTTCCTACTGTTCCATGTGATTCTACGGAGCCTCAGCTTTTTCACACGTTTTCAAACTGAACCTAGTTCATCAACCTACCTATCGGTTCATCTTCTTCCAAGCCAGATAAGCAAAAGGAAGGAAGCATACGACAGAAATAGCCTACGACATGTTCCACTTTTCGATTACGGTACAGATGTAAACGAATCCTGACCTTACCCTCACGTTGCTAAGCAACTAGGCGAATAAGAATGATCTGAAACGACCAATTTGCATAATGGACAATACAAAACAAAAACGATTTGCCATTTTTTAACCTCATGCGACCAGAAAGTGTCACGACCCAACCCGTCCCAATAAACAGTCGTGTTTCACTAAGTCGATAATGTAATGTGCGTTGCCCTAAATGCCAACACCGAAGTTCATGTGATTTCATTCTGAAGAATGTGGTTTAACAGACTAAAACCCACCGGTATCCCACACTATGCGCAAGAAAGGTTGCACAACGGAAATGCCCAACTTTATGGGTACACAATCGTTGCCAAAATGTGATCCGGCTATCTGCGATAAAGCAAGAAACGTCAGTCGGCTAGACGCAACTAAGTGCAATCTGCATGCAACCCGATAGTGTTCGCGGGGTGTTACAACTGATTAAGCATAAGTGCTTCGGGTGGAGTCAGACGATAACATTAGAGAAGCCCACCCATAAAGAAAAACAACTGATGTTTTCGCCAATGAACCCGCCAGGGCATCAATGTCTTTGGAAATCGTCAAGCTACTTGCCACAGAGAATCTTGCATTCGAATCCGTGGAAACGACACTTGCCGCACCGAACTATTTCCACTTTATGTCGTGTCAACATCTTTTTGATAGGGACAATGAAGGATAACACTGTTGCATTCTACGCATGAGTTGTTGTCTCATATGAATAAGAAGAATTGCATTTTCCTGATCCCACTGTCAATAGTTGGAGTTAACAGTTCTTCTAGCAACATTTACTTCAAATGTAGTCCGGTCAGGGTGACGAAATGAATGTTCCGGAGCACCGGTGCATTCTTATGAGTGTTCAAGATGTCGCCCGATATTGACTGCTTACTATGCTCAACTTGAAGAGTGACAGACACCATAAATCTACTTTTGGATGGTGATGACCAAATGAAAACGAACCACGGCGTACTAACAGCATGCACGTAAGAGCTGTTCCTCGCCAAAAGTGCGCCAACGAAAACGAAAACACCAATCATTCTGTCAGCAGTCTGATATTGTACGATCTTTCACAGACGTTGAGCAACACGTAGCAATAAGCCAACGATCCCAAACAATCATAGCAAGATTGGATCGCAACAGTTTCGATTGACAGATTCTTTCCGGTGAATGGTTCACAATTTGGTGCCGAACAGGCTAAAGATTAATTTTAATCACACAGTATGACATTCATACCTAACAGAGCTCTTCCAAGCAGTCAAGAGGTCCAAAAGTAACGGGAATGAGCCAAACTCCCAAAAGGTGATGTATGCACCACTCAAGCAAAGGACAGTAAGAGGCAGCTAGCTATTCGTAAAACTACCAAACATATGTAGAATACACAAGGGTAAACACTTGGGAGGGATACGGTCCGGTCGGATTTTCACGTGATTGAACTTGAAAAGTCGACACATATACGGTTCGTGAAAGTTTCGTTCTATATGCGTTGACACGTCGAGTATGATGAGGGTCCGTTCAATGGGGATAGCACAAAAGATAACGTGGGAAACAGTGGCCGGATTGGTTAACATCATTTATAAGAGGTTACGTAAGCAACAGCTATCGAAGCTCCTATGAGAACAACCTAATTTGCACACCCGGGGTGAGTCAATAGTCCGCCAGCGCACATCGAGTAAGGTCAACGAACTCTTAGTGTACACAACTGAGGCCTGGGCATTTTAGTAAAAGTAGAAGAGTAGGCTCTGTCCCATGTATTGGCTTTCTTCTCTCTCTCTCTCGAACTGTTGAGACTCCACGCCATGCTTCCATTTCCACTCCGTCTTCTATTGCGCTTGTGAGATTTATCTAGTTTCAAACATTACACAGAAATTCATCATCAGGCTGAAAACATCCCAACTATATCAAGCTTTACAGAAAAATCATTAACCACACGTTCTCTGTTTACACGGTCGGTGATTCTCCTGTAAAATGTATATGAATGTGATATATTTGGCCTGATGATGAATCACTGAGAACGAGCTTGTTCGCTACACAGTGTTTTTCATGACTACGCTGAGAATTTCCAAGCGACGTAAACAAGCCAAATACCCAACTGTGCTGTAGGAACTTCATAAGTGCATTCTGAAGCGAAAGCTACTACTCACTCTCTGGATAAATGCATGGACAGTTGTGAATGCTCGAAACGCTATTGGAGTATCCTACGTAGAAATCGGATTACAATAACTGCGACTTCATTGCAACGTCAAGCACTTAATGCGAAGGACACCATGCACAGTTTGCTCAGTGAATTA